>JAOPTO010001877.1:0-91213 GCA_033822845.1 Tetrapedia diversipes | reverse complement strand
AATACATATCAGAATACTAGAATATGCAGGTACCACTTGGAATCGTTTATCATTCTATTATAAGATAAGATGATATAATATTGTCCTAAAGACAATTACAAAAAAATTTTAGCGAATTAAAATTAACATTGCCAATAACATATATCGTGAAACATCAAAAAAGAAAGATCAACATAACATACATCATTGTATTAAACGTCGCCACGAAATGAGTCGCATGTGCCGTAGCGGGGATGAAATGAAAGAGAAAGTCCGCAGCGGGATGTTGTATCTTCAGGGTTATGGTTGTTCCATTTCCTGTGACGGTGGCTGTTGAAACTATAACGATAGCCGCACAATTCCGGCATTCTGCGTCGATATGCTGTATTTGACCTTCTTCTGCACTCCATTCTTTGTTCTCTGCTCATTGATCCCCTACGCGAAGAGGAAGTATACAACTTCCGTTCATATGAGAGTATACAGGGTGTTCGGACAGCCCTGGGCTTAAATTGAAAGAGTAACTCCCTGAGACATTCTAAGACAAAAATCAAGAATAACGATTTTGCGTTTGAGGCTTTGTTTACGAGTTATAACTAGTTAAAGATATCGTTTAATCCGGACCGTTCGACGCTTGAGCATCATTGTGGACTCAGCGACGTTACCGACCGAGTTGCCTCGGTTACCCGCTCTCAAGAGTCGAACGGTCCGGATTAAACAATATCTTTAACTAGTTATAACTCATAAACAAAGTCTCAAACGCAAAATCGTTACTCTTGATTTTCGTCTTAGAATGTCTCAGGGAGTTACTCTTTCAATTTAAGCCCAGGGCTGTCCGAACACCCTGTATGTAGGAATGCGATCGAGCGGATGCGAGGCTGGAAAAGTCGGAAGAGTACTTGAGTTGGGCGATTGTCGTGCGAACGCAGAATGTTTGGGCTCGAATGTTTCTAAGGCGTAAAAGATGAGAACTTGATAAAACAGTGCGACTGAGAAATTCTGGGTAGTCGTGACCGAATGCGTAGAGTGAGAAAGGCTGACAATTAGAATGAAAGGAAACGAGTGTTTGGAAAAATATATGACGGGGAGAATGCGAGCGCGGGGCAGAAAGTATTAGACGACGAAGGGAGAAAGTATTGAACGTAGAAAGAGTGTTGAAGAAGCTAAGTAGCCAGCGTAGAGCGAAGAACTGTGTAGTTTACGAAGCATAGGCGTAGTTTGCGAAGCATAAGCGTAGTTTGCGTAGCATAAGTGTAGTTTGTTATTTTGTGTTCGTTTGTGTCGTTTTTAGTTTTATTAAATACACGTATATTTATTATTTTATCCACTCTTCTTTCTTTTCCTTTTTTCATTTATAACCTTTTCTATAATATAAAAAAACACCTAACAAACTTATACAAAATTCGATCGTAAAGTCAGATTATACGATTTTCATATCAACTTTGGCAGCATCGTTGTTGAAAATTAATAAATAATTATATAATTGCGGCATCTATGATGGTCGTGTGATATTATATTTAATACTACCGTATTATATTTCATAGATTGTATGTGTGGTGACATGAAACCCCTGCGGATGTTCTATGGGGCGGCATCAAACGCTTTACAACGGGGCCTGAACGTCGACCTATCCTTCGGCCCAAATGGCCAGTCGACCTTCATTACCACGGGCGTTTGATTGCAGCCTCATTAGAATCCAAAAAACACTCGCAGAGTCCTTTCCATGTCTCCACATTTTCACCCTCTCAACGCGTCCAGGGAATATAAATACAGTATAAAGAAAGTATTTTATTAGTATAGTATTAAAGTATAAATATAAGTATAAATACAGAACTTTCCTGGGCGCGACAACACAGTTATAGAGTCGATCTATCGCAGTCAATCTATCACAGTCAATCTATCATTCAGTCATTCAGTCATAACTCGCAAACGTGTAATAACCCACAGATAAAGACTCCTACATATGTAATATGTTCGTGTTCTTTTTTCTTTTGTTACTATTGCCTTTGATTACCGTTTCTTGTATTACGTTTTATGTGGTTCGTCCCCAAGTTTATGTATTAACATTAGAACTACCGACGATTACAGTGTACTTATTTGCATGGAACAGATTAAATTGAAAATTACATGAAAAAATATCGAATACACAGAAAACAAATCTTTATTTATGCCTTCTGCAGAAAATCATAGTAAATTTTGGAAGCTTAATAAAGTGAATTTATAAGGTTGCAATGAATAATCATCAATCCGTCATTTTGACTGCTCTGGTAGTTCTAGTGTTAAATATATTTGTGTTTCGTATTCATTATAGGAATTACCACTGCCCATTTACCTTAATATTTCATTAATCGTATAGATAAAAATATACAAAAATAATTATATAAAAGAAATATATATAAATATAAAAAATATACATACAATAACATACGAAATGATTAGGTTGCATTTTTTGCCATTAAGTGCGCAGTTGCGGTTCAATAATATTTTTTATTGAATGTTTCTTCTGTCATATTCTGAAATCTTCAGTTACTTGATATAACTTGGGATAAATAACTTAAGTGAAAATAAAAAGTATAATAAAGGAAAGTATATAATAAGTTCTGAGTCATTGTATATTAAAGTGCATGTATTTGCTGTTTAAATAATTTATTTATCGATTTATTGTATTTGTCCTTTCTACAAAAGTAAATCGCTTAAAAGTTTTTTGTTTCACAAGTTATTAATACGAAACAGTTACAATCCTCTTCACTAAAGAACAGTTACACCTTTTTTACTACTATTATGCACTATTCGAAGATTATTCGTTGCATTTTCTTAAGAAACTAATATTAGGGGGACCGCAAAGTAATGTTGTTTCTGTCATTCCATCTCTAGATATTTTGCTCAAAAACCGATTGATTTTTATAGATTCGGCATTGAAAATTTGCACACTATATGGCAAAAAGTTGTTGATAATGAGGGTGATTACATCATGGATTAAAAATAAAAACTCGTTAAATATTTATGCGTTTGAATTTAGTGTAAGAAAACGACATTACTTTCCGGTCCCCCTAATATTTCTGAGTTGTCTAACTTTTAAAGCAAGAGTGTGACGTACATACATAATTAATCATCTCTATTGTAACATTTGATAAATAAATTCTTATAGCCTAAGGCTTCAAACTACATAATAACTTTGAAAAGGTCTTAATAAGTTAATGATTTTCCGTATTTACTTAAGTGTCCTGATGTTTATGAACGGAAGTGTATTGCGCACGTAGACGCTTTCCAAGGGACGGCCATGGAAATTGCATTTCCTATTCCGCGATCGGCCAATGGTTTAATTACCAGTCTCGATATATTCCTCGATATCGCGAAATCAGAATGAAATAGAATGGCTACTCGTTATCGTTTGTTATTCAACGCGAATATTTATTGTAAATAACAAACGTTTACATTTCCCGTTCAGTCGCCGCGAGGACATCTGATGATTTACTTTTTATTACAAACATGAATTATTATTTATTATTATTGTAAGACAAAAACCCTATAACGAATCATTCGTAATATTTAAACATGTATTAGCTGTTGCCCGTGGCTTTTTCCACGTAGAAGTACTTGGGGATGAGTTTTAAAAAAATCTCATACACGTAAAATCACCAATTTTGCAAGCCCTTAACTTTTAATCAGAAAGTTAAATACTTATTAATTTTTATAGTGCTTGCTTCAAAATCGGCGGATTTTCAAACAACCTTTCAACCCCCCATTTAACCCCCTTAGAGGTGGAATGTCAAGAAATCATTTATTAATGAATACCTACGCTATGAAAGGAACCCATTATCCAAATTTCTTATTTCTAGCTTCAATTCTAGCTTTACGATGATGAATTAATCAGTCAGCACATGTCTTTTTATATAATGTAGGGTCGTATTTTACATGTGGCGCGCGAGCTCGATCGTCGGGGCGCGGGCTCGATCGTCAGGGCGCCAGCTCGATCGTCGGAACGCGAGCTCGATCGTCAGACGTGTGCGACGATTCATTCGTTTTCCGTTTTCCGTAAAAGAAACAGCGAGATTCTCGCGGATTCCCTGCGCAGACCCTTACTAAAACTTAGAAGAATCAATAATTTATCTTCTACAATAAACGAAAATCAATCTCCTCGAAGAAATATTTATGTGAGGTCGAGCTATGCGTTGAAAAGGTTCTAGGAATGGGTTTAGGAATGACTGTTTCTTTTACCCTTACAACGCTGTTTGTAAGAGTTAGAGGACCTTAACGAATTGTGCCCTTTAGCCTATTTTATTCGTTCGAGTCTTGCCTCTCGCTGCATAGAGATCGGGTTCAAAAAGAGTATACCTTTAGAAATAAAGTTTAGTAAATTCTTAAACAGAAAAGTTATCTTTATTTCTTCCTTTTTAACCCATAATCTCTAATAGGGACTGTTGGGAGAAGTACCACGCCCAAAACAAAGATATAAGTAATTTTATATAAATACAACATAAGCGTATAAAAAATAAATTTATAAATGTATACAAATCTATACATTACATACATACATCTATTCGTTTGTTTCAATTGCCATAATTTTTCTGTAATTTTCACTTCGTTATCCTTTTGTACGGACATATCTATTTATATACTTATTATTACTGAAAATTTCCATAAAATCCAATAAAGCGATATTAATCATGCACTTTTTCTCGCTCTGAAAATAAAGCAATTAATTTCTTCAAAATCCGTCGACCTACTGGTCATTGTTTTAAAAAAATGCGCTCGTTCATTAAGGGCTAAACGGGGCATTTAGACGCCGTTTCGCAGAGATGTCCTCGCGGAACGGAACAGCCAAAAGGGCGGCCGGTGTATCCAATTTCGCTTTATCCGGACCGTTTTTTCCTTTATTAAAAAGTGTTCCGAAATTAAAATTTTACGTCCACTGCGCCGCCGGAAACGAGACCCGCTGCGTTTCGTCGCTTCCTTGAGCCGACCGGTTTCCTCCTTGGCCCGAGTCGGCTGTTCTTTGAAAATTTAATTACACGCAGCCGTGTAATTATGACTCTCAATTCCTTTTATTTGACGCGCTTTGAAGCTTCTGCTGGCTGGTACGGTGTGTGTTCAACGTTTACCCGCTTGCTGAAGGCGATAGAAGCTGTGCGTCTATGGGGGAAAACGTGCGCGAACGGAAGGGATCGACCGCCATCGTTTAGGCGAGACGCTTTTGGGATGAAACGGTTACAGGATGTGGCGATGAACAATTATCATCATAGTAACGGTTGAGACAGTTTTTTTTTTAGCGTTATGACATGCACAGCAATATGCATGTCGCTAATAATAACCCCGTACAGGGTTTCGTAGCTTAATAAAAGGAAAAGAAAAAAACTGGAATACATAAACATGCATATAGCATGGATTTTCATGTATTTATGAAAAATTGAAAGAATGCACGTAATACACGAAAATGTATTAAATATTGTATCGCGTGATAATTTTAAGCGTAGTATATACGTTACTTTTAAGGTAATTTAGGTAGGAAACAATTAATAAAAGATTATATATTTTAAAATAGTACAAAAGATAGTTAGGTTACAATTACATGAACATTGCGCACGAACTGAACAAAGGATGGACGTCTTCTATATAATAAAAAAAACAACATCTCGTGACAAAATCGTTTTTACAACAACTCCGTTTCGCTCGCTCACGATCTTCTGCCCTCCGCGCAGGCAGTGCCGCCCCACGAAATAATTTCGCCACTAAACCTTCATAATCTTAAATCCTAATTAGTATAAATAAAACTTAATAAATCTATGGGTAATTTCTGGCTCCTACATTTATTGTAAGTACGCCCCACGAAGGTCGCGGTCAGCACGGAGCCAGGTACTCCGTGCCATAAACTACCCCGCTAAGCCTAAAGCGACGGTGATTAGGTAGCCGGAGCTATCCAAACCCGTATAAAAAGGCCGTGCTAAAAGGCAGTATGATCAGTAGCACAGGAGCGCAGTAGCACCGAGACAGTTCAAAAAGCGTCGTATTTGAGACTATCGAGAGTTCAATCCGGACCACCCTGCGTACAGGTTGGCTCTTACGCCCAATACCCTTTTCCGAACTCTCGGAAACTGAAAGTGAGCATTACAGGACCCACTGACGTCCAGGATCTCCTTCAGTTATCGCTGCGAAATTATATCCACGTTACGAATTGACGTTACAATATATTAAATAAATTCATGCTATGATATTTAGAGAATAAAACGATTCTCTTTTTGAGCTTTAGCTGCAAAATTAATACCTGTGATTTTTGAATATTTGAATTCTTAAAGTATGACACTTGAAATGATAAATTAATAAATTTTTATGCACGTATATCTGACATAAATGTAGAACTGGGAGAACTTGCATAGGCAGATATTTATAAGTAGCAGTGTTAGCGTTTCATCAGATTATACAGCAGAAGTGGATTCTCGTTTAATTACTAAATACATTCATGATTGGAACACAGATAAATGAAAAATTTAATCGAGCACGATACGAGTTTAGTTATTTAAATTATCTATCTCATTGCTAATGAAAACCACGCATATAAATGTGAAACTGTGCAAGGTAGAAGGACGTAGAATTACTGTATCTCCTTGAAAAGCAGCTTTCCCTCTTTTGGTCACAAGGATGTTTCCTTTTGAACATTTTCCTTGCCTACATACGCTACTGTTCAAAAGTTTCGAAGCACTTTTATCTTTGTCAAAACTGCTGCTAATTTCCTTATAAGCTAGAAATTTGCATTGTACGTACTGATAACAATTTTACGGGCCTCTACAGAATTTTAAATGGAGAAATCTCTAAGATAACATCATTCCAAATCCTTTCTTTTTTTTATCCGTTTGAGTGCGACGAAGCGCTATCGCGCTTCTCTTATGTTTTGCCAAAAATGCTGAGAAGCGCGATCGCGCTGCTCTTTGTTACTATAATAAAAGCGGTTGTGTTCATATTAATTTCAGTTTGTATTAATATCATTCAATTATGGTCCTTGATAATATAAAAATAAAAAATTATTTTCATTTTGTTAAGATTAATGTTACACTGATAATTACAAAACGCACCATGTCAAATTCTACTTTATCTGAAAATGACTATAATATCAAGAGATAAATCTGAAAATTTTTATTTGCTAAAAATTACTTTTTATATCAATTAGAGTTAATTATTGCTATCTTTATTATCTTCGAAAAAAAATGACTACGGATTTCATCCCGCACTTTTAGCATATATACGAAAAATTTCTTAGTACTCAAACGGTTAAATCCTCGCTTATAACGCGTTATAAGTGCTTCCAAACTTTTGGCAGACAATGTACGTTTATCACAACATCTATCCAATAAAATAAACCCAACCTACCGTGACGAATAGGAGATAATGTAAGTATGCGATGTAATTATGCTTAAACGGATCGAAAATCGACTTTCCGCTCCGGTCACGGTCGTTGACGAGCTAGTCGCACGCAGATTTCATGACACCGTGACGAAACGCCGTGAGAAATTTCCGATATCACGTTGTTGCGGTTTCTCAAACGCTCTCTCAGACTTGTTCTAAAACTCGATGGTAAATTGCAAACGTGACTGCACAGCTCTTTCGCGCTGGCGAACGCGGGTATGTATGCACGGCTATTTACTTTGGCGCAGCAATACACGGAAATGGTTTAACAGGACGATTTGAATGCGCACCAAACTTGCAACTTAGACGTATAGCATACGAGCGACATACGTGAGCATAAATTGATTACAAGCAAATTGTTTTGTATCTCCGCGATAGAGTTATTTAGCGCTTAATTGGTGTATTCTTGCGAAACGCGGCAACATGGTTTATTAAGCGAATGCAAAGTGTTTCCATATTTTTTTTGAAGGAAACGTTTTTTTCGAACAAAGTCGACATTACGTTTACGCAATAGGTATTGTTCTTAGTTTTTTTTTTCTTTGTATTTCTGTAATTGTTCGTAATTTTTGTGCTTGGAATTAATGCATTCGTGCATAAGTTCTCGGTAGGATGTATTTCAATAAAATTTTTGCCCCTCAAATTACAAACCGTTGCCGTATTAATCAGCATAGAAAGAAAGTAATCGTGTAACAGGCTACACGTGCAAGGTTAAACAATCGAGGTGTATTCTTCGTTAAAATCTGGCGAACGAACAAATTGTATAAGCTGAACGCCAGATTGAAATCCTCGTCGTGGAAAGAAAAAAAAAAACGAAAGAGAGAGAATTTCAAAGCGGAACAAAGTGTGTTTTTTAATGAAACACTGTCGCTACACCGGGACGCTTTGATCGAAAGTTCGCCGCAGAATTTGCGCCCGGAATTTTCCAGCGAAAAACATATTTTCATCGAGCCCACGTTTCACGTCGCTACACATGCGATACGTATTACAAATAATCGTGACCGTTGCGTCGACGAGGCAGCCGTTCCCGATTATTCATTGTAATAAGCTTAACAGGACCCGGCCAGTGTTTTTATGGTGCTCGAGACGGCCGATGAAGTATCGATATTCTGATCCCGACCGAAGCGAGGGCATGGGGGAGTTTCTTCGCGAGCGTAAGCCGATTGCCGGTGAATCGTCAAGGACCCACATCGTCTGCCAATCAGCTTACACGGGAGCGATGTGTACCTCCTGGAATGGAGTTCCTATTCATGAACAGCCCTCTCGTCTTCCGCGTCTTACGCAAAGACGGCTTAGGGAATCGGCGAGCGATATTTGTAGCGCCTAGCGGCGTGCGCTTGTGGATGTTGAGCAAGTTCGCCGGGTCAACTTGATAAGCCAATAAATCGGGAGCCTGACGGATGAAAGGTGAATCGGGAACAGGGAAGGGTGCAAAGCGAGGGGCTTGGGGGATAGTGTCGAGGGGGTGGAAGCGGCGAAAACCGTTGGAAAAAAGTTTCATCGAAACGATGGAAGTCATTGTCCGCCAGGAAACGAAGCATGCCTCGTCGGGAAGTGGAACGTGCTGTTCTACATCGAAGGATCTTTCCAAGTCCCTCAAGTACTTGCGCAGCGTCGACTGTGTTCATATTTAAATAGCAGCATTGTTGCTGCTTTGCTGATAAACTCGTCCGTTTCGAGCATGTTCCTCGGAGGGAAAGAAGAAGCGGCGGAAGTTTCGCCGACTCGCGAGTTGCACGCTGACTTGATTAAGAAGTTGCCTCGGAATAATTGCGCGCCAGTTTATTTGAACAAGCAACTGATTTTTCTCGAATTATATCAATCGTCCGTCAAATGAAACGACTTCCTATTCGTTCCTTATTTTAGTCGGTGGTTGCTGTAAACCGTTGACAATAGGATTATGGGACTCGGCGATTTGACGAGTTTCAGGCTTCATTCAGGCAAAATTTGCATAAACGGTTACTATTATTCCTAGCAGTTTTCGTTGACTTTTATAGATGAAGCGATACGAATATGTAGGAATGCGATCGAGTGGATGCGAGTTTAGGAAAATGGGAAGAGTGCTTGAGCAATAGTCGTGTGAACGTAGAATGTTTGGACTCGAGTGTTTCTAAAGCTCGAAAAATGAGTAAATTTTAGTTGTTACTATTAAACGATTTTAAATATATATCAATACTATTTTAAACACTTCACTTTATTTTATTCACACTTAAGCCCTATCATCTGACTCCGCTAAATAAATAAAAGTAGAATTTTCTATAAATATAAATCTATTTCCCTCTCAGCTGTGCAATTCCAATTTCTGTATGATGTATATCTATTTCTTAGTATATGTATATTAGAGATAGATATACAAGAGATGTCTGTAAATCTATTGTTAAAAACCTCAGTCTTCAGTTTGGTGACATCTTAAATGACTAACAATAATTAGAAAATTCGGAAATCTTTCATCGGGGGCGAGAAATACAAAATGAACCTCTGAATCCATTATTCTGGCCGTCATCGGACTCGCAACAGTTACTGCGAGCCATGGCGAACCGATGTTTGACAGCGCAAAGTCGGTGAATCTACGAAATACCTGGGGATACCTGAACGATCGAGCTCGGGTCACGATAGGGATGCTCAAACACACAAATGCATAGATTTGCGGGTCGCATACTTAAACAGAGAGAACAAAGGCGGCCAGGTGTATAGGTGCACAGGTTCGAGCGGCTCTTATCGTTTCAGTCCTCCGCGTGTTTGGTGCTCCGGGGATGTAATTACGAAGTTGAAGAGACACAAGGCAGAGGGAAATAGACCGATAGTCTGCCTCGCCGATAACCTCTACCCCTGTGTTGCGCTGCGACCTGTACAGACGATCGTCGTTCTGTTCAACGAAACGCTTCAGAGCCGCGCGTTTCTCTCCTCGATCCTTGCTTCTCTGCGGCCCCTCCTCTCTCGTTAGAAGAATACCGTATTCGAAAAAATGAAGAAGAGAAACGCGGCGGAGAAAGAGAGGAAAATCGTATTCCGCGGCGGTACGATATTCAAAAGTTCCGTTCCTTTTTCAGCGGAGCACCTTGCGGAATGAGGCGGGCACGGTTTCAGATGTAAGAGTTTTACCAGCAGCCGGAGAACGTTTAATTAGAGGCAGGGGTGAGCCCCCCCCCCCCGTGATGTTTGTTTTGCTGAAAGCAACGCATTCTGTTCCGTTCAGTTATCGTGCCTCCTCGCTCCATTGAACCCTCGATTCCGGTGCAGCACCGTCTCTGGAAAACGCGAATCATATTTCTCTTAAAGGTTCGGTACTTAACGCGGCCGGCAACAACAGCTGCCGAGCCCGTGCCAATGAAAGATTTATGCGCATTCCGCCCTCCCTCCCTCCTTGCTTTCCACCCTTCCGTTTTTACGACTGAAAACGCTGGAATGAAAATGTTCTTATTTCGAAATCGATTGCCGGTACGCCGGGACGAGAATGAATCGGTCGCTATCGACGATACTTCCGGGTCAAGCGGATGCCTTCGAGAGTCAAACGAGCGTTCAGCTCGTTAAACGGACTTTGTGCTTCGCGATACATCCATGGGGAGGCTGGCTGTTCGTTAATTTGCTCGATATTACGCTCCCGAACGATGATTCTTCCTTTTTTTTTTTCTACTCCTTTTATCGGCAGCAATTATCAATAAATCTCGATGGAAAACTCTCGCGTGGCGAATTAGCGAGATGATTTAAAGGTCAGTCTAGTTGTCGCGCAAAGCAGATAGTGTTGCGAAATATGCTGTTCGAGGCCGTTTTCATCGATGGAAATTGCTGTCATTAAAGATGAAGTGATATAGGTTGCGAACGGCTTCCTCTAGCTTGATCCGGAGGTTTCTAACGGTTCGTGAACACTTTGAGAAGAAGCGACGATAGTTTTAAGTGAACTCGAACTTAAACATAACGCGCGTGAACCGTTTACGTGTGCTTTCGGAAATTTGAGCAGTGCTTTCGAGGGTAGCCGTATCTTAACCAAGTGAATTTGAATATTTTACGTGTACTTCAAGCAGTAATTAAACCTACGATAGCCTTCTGTTCATAGCACTTTGCAGATACATATCCATTCGGAAGTTACAACCTGAATACACGCTTTGCAAATACAGTAGAGCTCCGTTTACCAAAGTTAGTATCATTACAGTACCCAGTGTATCGAACATGTTACCGAGGTCTTGTTACCCTGAGGTATTGTTACGAGCCGTTTTCTACGCAAACTTGTACCTTTACCTTGTACTCGAGCATGGAAACAAAAGATAGCACGCTGTACCCAGAATACCCCACCTAAAATAGACAATTTAGGGTGTCTTCTTGAATAGTTTCAAGAAACAAAACAACTGCCAAGACCATTTTTGTCCCGAAGTTGTGTTTCCCCGAAGTTTTCACATCTTCACGGAAGTTCAACCCGTAGGAAGAGTTACATTGTCTATTTCGAGTTGGATGCTCTGTATATACCAACAAATAAGTAGAAACGTAGCTAAACGAATATCAACTCATATTGCATCAACGAGTAAACGGTAGCGAAAAAGAACAGTTAGCGAATGTACACACAAAACGTTGCTTTAAACCTAGCAAAGCGAACACACCTTTTTCCACATCGAAATTCACCGAGACTCGCGAGTACACATTGAACCTGATCCCATCCGTGGCTGTCGTGTAATCTGGAACGATGCACAAGGTTGTTAGCTCGTTTGCATGAGAGAGTTCAGCGATGTCTAGGCCGGTAACGCGTGCACCGGCTTAGGACACAATCGTTAGGGCCACTCTCACCTCGTTTAAGAAGCAGTTGCTTGGGCGCTCCTGCTTCACCCCTCTACTGATAACATCTCTCATTTATCAGGGCGACGCTGCAGCATCGTGCAACGACCGCGTCTTAACGCTCTCTCCGACCTCCTCGAGTCCCGAGCATCATTTCCGACTTAGCTAGTGCCGCGGGACCACCATCACCCTTCTTCCTTCGCCTATCTTTACCCCGTGCCCTCTGCCCCCCTCCTCCCCCTTCCACCCTGGCTCCCCAGAATGCACCGAGACGAGACAAATTTTCGCGGCGACGAGCGTAAATATCTCGACGCGAGTTCGAGCGGAATTTTCGCGTCTCAGACGGTGTACGCGCACTCCGTCTTGATTAACGACGCTTATGGATCGCGGACTGTGTTTACTCGCAGTTCTTGCGACCGTGAGCGGGAAATGAACGAGCGATCTGGTTTTCGAAGTGAACATTACGGATTTAACCTGTCTTTAATTTTTGTTGGCGCTCGTGCTGTTTAAAATAATGCATTGAAATTAAATATGCGGTTGATCGTTGATGTGCGAGTGATTGTTAGTTTATTGACGTGCGTATGTTTGTTTTCGGGTGAAAGAGATTCTAGGATGAACGGTTATGAAATTAGAATGAGAAGGAATGTATGGAAAACAGGAAGGATGAAAATGATGAGCGAATGGAGTAGAGAATGAAAAAAATTGAACGAGGATCGTGAGTGTACGTCTTTTGTTTATTGATTGAGTGAAATAAGACGTGTGAATAGCATCGGAGAATTATTACACAAAATAAACACAATTATATACTTTTAACATTGTCGTTTTTCGTCAACAGTTGGTGTCTTTAGAATTTAGATATCGTTAGAGTAGAATTAATTACGGTAATGTTTCCATTGAATCCGTATCTTGGAGATTCAGTGAATCAAAGATAAGAAACTTTACTCTGTAACGATACGAGCTATTTTTATCTGTTACGATACTCTATTATAAAAATATTTGCAATGCAAAGACTTAAATTATCGTGGCTTTTTCATCGTTTTATAAATGAACGAAGATCCAGATAATTTTAAATAATAATGTGTATTCGTTTAATGAAATGAGCAATTTCCAACTAATAACGAAAAACGAGAATTAAAGATGCGTATGTCTGTAAAACGAACAGTACCTATGTCATTTTAACGCGATTGATGCACAGTTTCCTGTCACAATAACTCGTTATGTATTACTGAATTATATGAACCGTAAACATTTCGCTTGATTGAACTTAATGATGGAATTATGTTCGTTCGTTGAAATGTACAAACGCAATACAGTGGTATAATTTTACGAGTGCGAGCGACATTGTTTTGCGCTACTCGTAAGAGATTGTTACAATTGTCACTGAAATGATCAAACTTGAAATACGATTTTAGAGAATTGAATATTGAACAGAGTAGAATCGCCAATAATTTTTGAAGTGATATTGCATTTATTTTATTCGCGCGATGGGTAAATATTATTCAACCTCCCAATCCCATCTCTTCATTAGTATACGTAAATATGTAAAATATAATAATATGATTTTACAGAGTACCTGACCCAAAACAGGCCCTCCAAATATTTTCTATATTCTGTATTCGTTTCAAAAATTAATAATTCCATTCCGCATTTACGACATTCATTATAAACTATTAATATTTTGACTACTTGTGAATTATTTTTTGATCGTATACTTTAACTCTTTGCGGACGGAGCAGTAAAGAAAATAGTTACGTCGCGCATTTGTGTTATAAAAACTAAGCTGTATTTAAATAAGTTTTTCATAAAATCTAACAAAATCATAAACGAACAAATTTAGGCCAATTTGACTTCTTAGGCTAGTATACCCATGCGTATCTTATACGTGTCGTTTTCGACACCGCATTTTGGGTGGTCGCTGAAAAAGGGCCTAGACCGTAATTTAGGCGAGTGACCGATTTATGACTGGGTATCTGGTGTGCCTGGCGAGAGAACTTGTTGGAAAGTATGAATGCAACCCCAAGGCACCCCTTGACGGCGGACGTCTCGAAGACGTGCAGCCATCAGGCGCCAAGGGTGGTATTGTTTATATTAGTCGCGGGAAAGCCTAAACATTTACGAGCAACCCGACGTTGCGTCGCCAAAAAGAAAGGACCTTTGTCCTGTAGGATCTGGCCACGGAGTGGGGAAGGCTATGCAGCCTTCGGGAAAGAGGACTGTGATGAAACACACGGCACTTACCCCAGAACCGTCATCAGGCATAGTCCAACCTTTCTTTTATCATCTTTTCAACTTTTAATATCTAACATGTCGTTTACGACAGACAAACGCCAGCCGCAGCGCGAGAGTTGGACGGATATATCCGACACTCGTCCGCAAAGGGTTAATTATATACGGCAACGTATACCAATCGCGTAGCTCTCACATTTTTGGACTCTATCCGATTGAATTATTCATCGTTCGAGCGTTCAGCAAAATAGCTCAGACTTTTCCAAACTAATTAAATCGAATCCATTTCGCGAGCCCGCTATATATAATTCGTCTTGTTCAGCACGAATTTAGCAGCGGACCCGATGCAGACAGGCTGTTGCTAGCTGAATAATCGGAACATGGAAACGCTTGTATCTGGCGCGGTCATCGATGCGAGGCATCGGTGAACATCGAAAATCGAGTTATCGAAAAACGTAGCACACACACACACACATATACATGTATACACACGTACACGGTGCACTATGCGGCTTATACAGAGTGCATTGCCAGAACAGCCACGGCAGGGCCAATAAAAGTATATTGAACTTGTACGTGGGCGCACGAAGCGACCGGAAGGGAGCCAGAGAAGGGAAATTTCGAAGAGAAACAAGTCGCTGCTCGAATCTAGACGAACAAAGAACAAGAAGGTCGAAAGTTCGCTCGGTGGAAAGTAAAATAGCAAGAGAACCGTTCCGTTCGATCCGAAGATCTATGCTGTTCACATGAATTCGTGGAACGGAGCCGATTTTACGATGCTCGTAAATCCGATTGCAGTACTATAATATAATCAGGATTGAAATTCTGAGCGATAGAGATCAAATGGGAAAGTAATGAAACGATTATTATGCACGTGTTATGTTTAAACGTGACCGACGGTGTGCTCGTATAAATTGTTTCTGAAAATTCTGATCGTTATCCGTCCCTGTGCTATAACTACAGGCTATAAGTACTTGCCACGAAATAATCATTCGGTATTATGAGTTGCTGTGGTTAAAGAAGGTTAAGTAAGAACGTTAAGTAAGGTTAACGTTCAGGGAAGTAGGCTTGTAAAGACTATAACCAATCGAATCCTCGTTCCTTTCAGACGTCAATCTTACAGCTCTGTACAATGTACGTGGATTTAACGCTAGATTGCCGGAACGAGTCAATTTGACTCACTTATGAATTGTCAAATTCAAGTATCATGTGAAAGGAATAGAAGTAAGGGCGTTTGTGTTAAATGTAATAAAAAAATGTGCGGAAGTTTTATTTTAAAAACGGAATATGTATGTAAAAATTGTTTTGAATAAACTTTCTTTAAAATAAAGTTTTACTTTTTTTTTAAATTTCAATTTTCATGTTTCAGTCAAATTGACTCGTTTCAAGCAAAATAGGTATAAATACCAAACGTCCGGCAATCTAGTGTTAAATAGTGATGAGATTCGAGATCACTAACCACACCTTCGTCCACAGATCAGTTTGTTTGAAACTAGAAAAGTGTATGTTGTAAATGTGCACGTAATATAAGTTATCACTCGCACTAAATATTAAATTGTACAATTTCCATAAAATCTCACCGAAGGTCTAATACAAGGGTGGTCCCATAAGTACCCGGTACGGAATGCTACGAAGTAAGCAGAAGTCGTTTCTTGTTCTCTAAATGTTGTAATAATATTTATTATATTTAATAATAACATTTTACTTTCTAAAATATAAAAATTTATAATCACAATTCATTTTTTTAAGTATTATATTATAATGTTCATATAATTTAATACAACGAAATTATTAAAATATTTAAAGCCGAACATAATATTAATAATCAATTTTGGTATGATAAAGTTCAAAGCATGGAACCACACATAACCCAATATCACATTGTACATAATAGTACCTCGACTCACTCAAAAGTATATATGGTATGAACGTATATATACGCTCTTCGTACCTAAGCGCCCACTTTTCAAGACCGTATATATGCGCCCGTCGGAGCGAAAGGGTTAAAAGTCTGCAAGTATCCGGCGATGAAAATGTAGGATACAACGTTTCATGTTTTACAATTTGAGACGATGTTAGAACAATTTATCGCGATCGTTAACGTATGATATATGGTTAACGGAAAAGTGACGAGGCAAAGGGTTGATACGCGCCAGAACTAATATGCTTTTGCTGCTACGTAGGAATGTAACAATGCTTTGAAACGGGTATGTCTTGTGCAATCGTGAACGTTGCCCCGAACGGGGACAAACGAAAATGATATTCGATTGAACCGACAGAAGGGTGTCCTAAAGGCGTGGACTGTTACCTGTGTATGCATTGTTACCGCAAACGGGTTCCCGGGGTCGCTGCATGAATCCCAAAGACATGCATATCCCGGCTGCCTCTAACGCGGCTACCTCGACCACCTAAAACGTTCCCTTTTCCATTATTCGAGACGGTTGTTTTGTAACCATTCAATTAGTCCGGGTTCCTCTTGCCCAAGCGGCTCCTGCTTTATACCCTTCTCCTTCCGTCCCGACCTCCTTCTTTCATTCCCCCTTCCTTTCTTTCTATTTTTCCTTGCAAAATCGAACTTGCCCTGCACGTGACGCACATTCGAAGCTACAATAAATTCCTTTACGAGCCTCCCGAACCGTTGGCGCCATTAACTTCCCCGACTACCTTCGATTACGTGGACATTCCGCGCGGATAATCGCGCGGCACGGGGGGGGGAATGCTTTTTGCCTTTTCCTTTTTTCGTAATGGGAAAATTAAATGAAATTCTATTAAACAGGACGCACGGAAAGTTTTACACGGTACGAGTAATGAAATATTCCAAGTGGAAAAAATGTACGTTATTTCCTTTGTGCGCCCGGTGCGATGCAACGAGTTTAACGATGGAGGATGTTCCATGTTAATAAAATACATTTTTTAATTTATACCGCGTGAAATCTCCGTTTTCTTTTCGGCGTAACGGGTTCGGACACGAAATATTTTCATGTTCTCTGTTTTGCAGTATCTTTGATATGTTAATTCGGAACATTTAGAGTGTTCGTATAAATTTTAAATTCGCCGAATGCAATTCTGCGCTTCAATTACGAACGGGGAAAGAAAAGGAGTGTTGTGTTGGGATTATCCTCCAGTTCTGAAGGAAGCAGATTTTAATCCTTTATGCAAGTTCGGTGTATATTCATTGTTCGATCGTCGTATTGTTGTTCGGCATAGCAATTACTGTATGGATGCCATTTCTGTGTGCTTTGTGTTTTCCACCTCTTTTCTCGGATTCTTGTACACTTTTCGAGGATGTCCCCAAGCTTTTTGTCAAGACCTAGTTACCGTCATTAGGCATCTGATATACTAATATACCCGAGAGCCGTTTTACATTCTCTCTATTTTTCCCTTGCTTTCCTCGACTTCTCTAAGTGTCCCCGTTTCTGAGCTCCGTATTTCTTTTTTCCTCTTTTCCACTGTTTCTGAACAATTTTTTCTCCCCGAGACCGGCGGAGATTATCCGAGAACTTCTTCAGCATTCGATAAACGTGTTTCAGCGTTAGTACTGTTCTAGGAATGCTACATCAGTATCACCTTTTCATAAAGTACTGTGTATTTTTTAGTAAAATGACTATCAAAGCATTTCTTATTTCATTTAGAATATTCGAAGCATAAAAAGGTAGTTAAGTACAAACTTTAACAGCCATTTAGCATTCTATGAAAAAAAAAAAATGAATCATGTTTCTTATAACTTTCAAAGATGATAAAGAAGCTTTATACGCACTTAATATCTATGATTTAAAAATGTTTAGCTAATTTTATCCATATCTTTCATTATCATTTATAAACGAAAGAAACAAACAATGCACGATCGACGTACATTTTTAACAATGCTACATCACATATAATATACAATGGCTGCAGAAAGTGTTTGTAAACCATTGTATTCCTGTTATCATTTGCACGCTCACCTATTAACACATTAACCTCAGAAATATTAATTTCTGTTATGTTCTATAGCTCGATATTAACTTTATGAAACTATAAAAACTTGGCATTGTGCAAAGCAAATTTATCACGATGAGAAACATGGATGTATACGAACGTTTCTTATAACCACTCTTAACTTTAAAAATTCAGACGCGTAGTCTTATTCTTCAGTTTTAATTTAATTTTAATACGCTTGTATACACGACTACAAATAATTTGTTCTGTTTGTTATGTTTGTTACATTTACCACGTTTATCGTTACGCAATAAGCCGATGTATGAAAAACATATACTAACATTTAAGAATTTACAAGCGTAAATTGGAAAAGGTGTTTGTAGGCACTGTATTCAATTTTTTGGCGAGCAAAACACCGTACGCAATGTGTTAACACTATTTCTACCACGATTTTCTGTATACATATTTTAACCAAAAGGTGTCTTTTGACACCTTTGCGTTTGAATGCAAATAATAGGAAAAACTGTCGAGATTTCAAATTATCAGTTAAATATAGGTAATTTGAGCAATATAACGGGAACAATAGTTAAAAAATATTACCTTCTTCATCTTTTTATTCATATTAGAAAGATAATCAAACATTGTAATAACGAACTTTCAGTTTCATGTATAAAAATTCAATCTCAAAAAAAAAACAATAATCATAAAAACAGCATTGTAACAAAATTTTTTCGTTATTCAATACCACAGTTTTTACAAATCAATGGTTGCTCTACTAAACACTTCTCACACGTATACTTTTCACACCGCAAGCAAGTTCCTGTTGCTCTATTACCTGAGCAATACTTTATTTGGCACTTTTTTTGTCTACTTGGAAAGGATGTGGTTGGCAAAATGCAACATGGCAAAAAACAAGCAAATATCAAAATATCTTCCGTTACAACTGAAATCGGGATTCTCTGATCAGATTACAATTGATATGATGCTGCAAACTGGGGTTGATATTTATATGTAAAACGGTTTAAAAGTACAGACACTGTTATGAAATCGTTAGGGTGTCAAAAGACACCTCATGGTAGAAATAGGTATACTATATGCACGACTTATTAAATTAATTTAACGACTGTTGTACGAAAAGTCAAAAAATTAGTTGTGGAGAAATGATTAAATTTAGAGAATAACGTTAAGTTAAAATTTAAAAGGTGTCTTTTGACACCTCTTGGTAGAAATAGTGTTAAATAAACTATATCCCATTACCCTTAACAATATTATTAATTGCAGAAGCGATTAAGTGTACGACTGAAAGTAAACACATGCAACGTGCCTCACACACAGCGGGATTCCAGTAAGCGCCTGGAAGGACACGCGTCCTCCGCATCCCGGCGTTCCAGAAACGTTTCCGGTGGCCACAATATCGATTGGCACAGATCAATCCCTAATCAAAGCGGGTTCACTGTAGCCAGCCCAGTTATCGTGTTTCCTGGCCAGAGTCGAAATTCGAGGCGGTCCTCCCCGAGACGCGATCGCTGGGCGAACGTCTGTGACCATATCGGTTGATACGGCGCCTTTAATTCTCAGGGCACCCGACCATCGTTAACGAAACAACGCCTAATGCTAGAGCTCTCCTTCTGAGTTATCGATCGCCTAAACAGAGGTTATCGCGTAGATTGTGCGCGTGCACACAGCTGGTTTAATCGTGTAACCGGGCAACTGTATACGAGTACGTCTCCATTATTGCAATGGCGGTGGCCGGCTGTAAAGTACTCGCGTGGCTGAGTTCACGGCGCCGGGATTCGTGTCGTGTAACGTTGGTTACACATGCTCACAGAAATGCTGGCGATAACATGGTTAGATTAAATATTCGTGTGCATTGAATGACATTCGAGGCTGGGAAGATGTTTAATCCCACGTTTCCAGAAGCGCCAAAAAACGTTTAAAGGTGTCACGGTACTTAATTCAATCTGTGAAAATCGTTTCGAGCGAACGAACGTATAACGAAAATGGCACGTGTTTGAAAAGGTGGTTCATAATTTGCTGTGAAAGTTTCACGGCACGTTCAATGAAGTTTCGCGATGAAAAATTGTATGATTCATATACTTCGGAATTTTAACTTCCGTCTATTGGAAGCTTTTTCTCTATATTTGCTGTAATATCGCTATTCGGTTGAATTTTTCGTCGAGGAAAATGAGGATCCAGTTTGATGCAGATATCTCTGTGTATAAACAAACGTATATTATCAAACAGAGAAGCTTTTATTTTCGGGAAATCACGAAATTGAACTACAGTTCCATTGAAATATGAATGCACATGTTTTGAAATCTATGTTATCGTCAAACATATTTCCTGCACACACGCTTATGCATTTAATTAAAAATTTGCGATGCAAAATACGAGTATGCTGTTCACTTCATGCATATAAATGTAGACATTTGGATATGCTTCAGTAGATACAGACGCGGATTCCTTTAATATTCCCATTTTGTAGGGACCACGATACGGTTCGCATCCCTTCCCACCTGGCACGTTGGCAAAATTGTATTTCAAGCCATAATCATACCTTCTGTGTCCCTCTGTTGGCCATTCATGAAGCTTATGCATAAACAAATGCTTTGAAAATCGAGCATGCTTCTGTATTAAAACCATCGTTCTGTATTGTGTTTTATTTCGAACGGTACACAAGAATCGATAACGTTGGAGTTTCACGATGTGGTACTAGTCTTTTTATGATTTGTATTGTACATACAGTTTTGCTTTATCGCGTGAAGGATTGAATTTTATACTATCTGTTCATGATGTTTACAATAATCGTAAGTACTGTGCAATCAATTTATATGATGCAGCAAACCTATAATTTGTGTTTGTTATCATTATAATCATGATGATTTGTACGTGAAACTATTACATTCGTAAATGTTTGCTGTCAGTGGAAAGATCTGAAAGGTTTCGATGTTACTTTCCTTATTCATCGTGTTAACATAATTAAAACTAAATATAAACTAGCTTAATTACCGTACATTCAGCTTGGAACAAACCACTCTGAATGCAACATAGGGTGCCATTATTTATATGTACATACATATATTAAGCTCAGTAGTAACATCGAATTTGTGATTAGGACCCTGATAGGTATGATATACGATAGTAAACGCAACTGTTGTCAAACGAAAAATTATTTGAAAAGTGCAAGTGATAATTTAGAAGGGTCATGTAACCCATCATTGCACTACCTTAAAAATGGAGACGTTGTTTCAACAAACCTGATCACTAAACCGAACCATAGTACTTCATAAAAAGGGAATTACAATTTCCAAAATCTTAAATAACGTCGCCCTCAGTTGGAGATATCGAAGTTTTATTTTAAACATTTTTAACGTGCAATTTAAATTAGTGAAACGACGAAGGAAACAATGAGTATATTTACAATAGCGGACAAAAGTTTAAGACCAAAGAGTCAATGAAAACAAATTAATTGATTAATTAGAAATAGCACGATAAATAAAAATCGTATTCTATTCTAATCAATAAATAGTGTTATCCCATAATGACAATAAAAATGAATAAATAAATAATACTTGCAGACCATAAAATTATGTTTTACATTGTCTTGTCGTCTTAAACTTTTGTCTACTATTATAATTTAATTAATTAATAAGAAATAACGGTATAAATAAAATTTATATTCTATGCTAATCAACAAATAGTGTTCTATCATAATGGCAATAGAAATTAATAGGTAAACAATAGTTGCGAGCCATAAACTTGTGTTTCACATTTTCTTGTCGTCTTAAACTTTTGTCCACTATTATAATTTAATTAATTATTAAGAAATAACAACATAAATAAAATTTTTATTCTATGCTAATTATAAATAGTGTTATACCATAATGGCAATAGAAATGAATAGATAAACAATATTTGCCAGCCATAAACTTGTATTTTACATTGTCCTGTCGTCTTAAACTTTTGCCGGCTATTATAATTTAATTAATTAATAAGAAATAACGGTATAAATCAAATTTGTATTCTATGCTAATCAATAAATAGTGTTCTATCATAATGGCAATAGAAATTAATAGGTAAACAATATTTGCGAGCTATAAAATTGTGTGTTACATTGTCCTGTCGTCTTAAACTTTTGTCCGTTACTGTATGTTTTCCACTCCCCCGCAAAATCTTATGGTAATTACAATTTTTCGTATTATCGCGCCTGTTCCGTAAACCTCAGCAGTTAAACGCGCTCGTCCGACTTTCTTACGCCTAGTGCGACTCTTTATCGAGCTTTCACGGCATTATAAGTTCCTTGTAGGCAGAAGTGCTGCTCGGAGTGCAGCGTTTTATCGGGTGGCGCATACGAGGGAAACGCAGTTGCATAAATGAGGCTAGATGTTATATGTACGCACCGAGAATCGTTTCACGGTGAACGTGCTTTAACGCCGCGACTCTGACACGTCCGCAAGTTTACCCCGGCGTTATATCTCGCATCATGGGACTTCCGTACGCTTTTCATCCTCTCCGTTACGTCGTGAACTCCTTCGCCCCTCTGTCCTCTTCAGCGGCCGTCTTCCCAGCGAATTTCTCCAGCGCGTTCTCTCCGGCCCGACTTTCTTTCGCGGCGAATACGCGTGCTGGCAGTTGTAAATAAATAAAATGACTTACCTCGGGCTCTTTTCTTCTCGGTAGAACCTTACCTGCGCGTTTTCACGCCCCCTTTTTCAGGTACAATTTGTAGACCGGTTACATTCACGGGAAAGATAGTCATCGAGCAGGTGTACTTTCAGTTGTTCATTTCATTTTCAGCGAAGATTTATTAAAATTAAGTAGGAATCTGAGATTAACACACCACTGAATGTTACTGTTAGTGTTTGTCGTCAAATCGATGTTAAGATGTTAATAAGCTATTCGTTCGATTGACTTGAATCATTTTAATAGAATGACTAATTTAATTAGGTTTTGTATAGTTTAACCCTTTTAGTGCCAGGCATTTTACGGAGTGCATGCGAAGAATGCCACGGGCCGATTTGATATACGCGCTTATCTGAATAGCTTAATAAGGAATAAAATTTCGAACGGTGGGACTTTTCTCCCCCTGTAACCAATAGTGAAGATAGGGCCCCGTCGAAAATATTTCGTAACGTCTACAGCAAATTTTTCAGTAAGCGGTTTGGGTAAAAATTTTCGGTTTCTGCGAATCGGCCGATCTGTTGACCCGTGACAGTTTTCACATAAGGACCGCCACTAAAAGGGTTAATTTAGTTGTAAGATTGTAAGTACAATGGTACCTTGACATACGAGTTTAATTAGTTCCGTAACCTTGCTCGTATCTCAAAACAATCTTCCCCATTGAAATTAATTGAAATGCCATTAATCCGTTCCAGCTCCCAAAACACAACCTCAGTTGTTTTTGTTAAGTGTTTTTGAATAAGAAAAATGTGTTTACGAGAAGAAACATTTATTTATAAATAACAAATACATATTCTATAAAAACATAATAAAAGAAAAAGTGAAGTGCTTACGGAACCGCTTAATTTTCGTCACTGGTCTTCGCCTTTTTCGTCAGGCCTTGTTCATTTTCACCTGCAATCACTTGCTCGTATCTCAAATCTTGCTTTCATCTCAAAGCAAAATATCGCTCGCTCAGTGGCTCGTATCTCAAAACACTCGTATATTGAGGTACCACTGTATTAGATTAAGCTAATATGGTTAACAAAACGGTAACTGTTTATTAACCGTTTACACTCGAAAGCTGATCATCAGTCACCAAGTGATAATTTTGCAAATTTTCAAACTCAAAGGGTTAAATAGTCGTGTAAATAAATTTTAGTGTATTTGTTGGTACGCGTGTTCCTAATACAATCATGTCAGTGGGCGTTGGATCACCTGTTTGATCGCTCTGTACTCTTTTGTTATTATATATCCGTTATTATAATTTTCCTGTTACCGATGTATCGTTTTCTCTGCGCTTCTTTTTCATCTAATGTATGTGCTTACAATATCTTTTACTGATTAAAATATTATATAATAAGAATTATTCATTTTCTCACGTGTTCCTTAAACTAACAATATTGCTAAACTAAACGAAATGAAATTAAATACGAGTGAATTTTATTAAACATTTTACACTTGAAAATCTTTGAAGCTATTATAGCATTATTGGATGACGGCGAGTCGTCTCTCGAGCGCAAAGGGTTAAGAAACTCATAAAGGCACATTTAATAACACGTTATGTGTAAGTATTTGTTATAATAAACGAATAATTTGTTCTTCGTTTCCCTGATGTTCGATGACAAAATCAAGTAATGCTTTTTCACCAAACATGTAAATTACAACCGTATAAATCAGCGAGCAATATCGGTGGCGCAATATATTTAGCAGTAAACGAAATTTCTGAAAATAAACAACCAATACGAGAAATTTGCATTGACAAATGAACACCTGCCCATACATCCATATGTACATATCGACGTTATCATGTTCCGGCAAATGACAATTCACCCACACGGCGCGAAGGTGGTAAACAAAAAATTAGATTTAAAATTACCGATGGACGTGGACGTGGTTAACGTTATTTTGCCGCGATGAATCACAATATTTAATAAATAAATAAAAAATATCGTTATGCAATTAAAACCAATTGTCGGCGTACGTGTTTGTTTAAGGTGTTCCGTTTTCCGGCGTGCAGCATTTAACTTTTCATTTAACGCGTGTACACGCGTAATGAAACGAATTTCAGTTTTATCTGACACACGCATCAGACATAACCAGCACCACGGTTATCCGTGAAATATCGTCGGAATATTCGATCCCGATGATTGCGACCTATATCCTGTTCGCTGCCGACGATTTCGAGCGAATCGACGCGAAATTCTGCGTTTCGCTGACAGCAGTTTCAAAGAATGCTCTCCCGGTCAATCGTTTTTCACAGGGACTCGCGTGTAAGCCGATCGCTCGTGATAAGCGTTCAAATATTTACCCGTGAAAATTACCGGATCGATGGATGACGAATGATCCAGTCAAATTGTTGACCAAGTTTATGGTCTTCGCTTGGCGCAGCATCTCCACCACAGGACCATGGTAAACTAACCTAGTTAATACGCGGCATCAATACCACCGTCCTGGCAGATACTAATACCGTCGTCTGTCGCAATTTTCCAACGAGAACGGTCCCCGAAGCAGCGAGTAATTTCATGTAAACTATCAGTTCTATGCTCGAAAGTTTCAGCACACCTGATTGTAATTCCTGTTACATCCCTGAGTGCTGGCGGTTGAAAAATGCAGCACTTGTAAGTCTGATCTAGCTATATAATCACGGCTGGATTGCGGATTTTTATGCAACCATGGGAAACTTTAATGTGTAAAGAAACATACATAGAACGTGTTTTCAGGAGAACGTCGATTATTCAAATTTTGGTTATTTGATTGTATCGGGTTTCTCTTACTAAGTGTGCATTGTTTCACATACGAAACACCCATATTCGATGATTGTTTAATTTCTGTTTGCTTTATGGCGGAATCAAAACCGATTACTCGAAGAACTATTTAGCAGGAAGGATCTGTTCTTCAGTTATTTTGAATAATTAACGTTCTACTGTAATATTTAAAAGCAGTTAAAATATTCTAATAATAAAAGAAATTTTTACTTAAGTTCCTTTGTGTGATCTATGCCTATAAAAGTGTGTAAACATAAAAATCCACAGTTCAGTCAAATCTGACACACCTAATTTAATATTCATAATTTAAATTTGTTCACCCGTTTGCTTTAAACGTAAATTATTGTTATTACAATAAATGTACAATTTTCTTCTGAAATCTTTTTGCACGCTGATGTACGCGGAATAGATGAAGATTCTTATGAATATTTTAGGAATACACGGTAAAGTCGTTAATGAACGAATTCACGATAAAAAGTTGGCGTACATATCTTTTTTGCAATCGATGTTTCATTCAGTTTGCATATCCGACAAATTATACCGATAACGAGAGCAAAAATACTTCAACATAGAGCGGATCGATGCCGCGAAAATAAGTTTCACTCGAAGCTGTTCGATGCCAAACGAACTGACTTGAGTTGCAAAAGTAAAATAAGGTTCTTGCGATTAATTAAACCATTTTTCTTCCGTCGAAACGGAGGGTGTACGATCGAAAAGTCGGTCGTGCTCTATAGAAAAGTTTTATTAGTTAAGTTTCTTTTCGAGATAATGCAGTGTCGCTGGGTCCTCGCGACCTTTTTATACTTTGCATTTGCGGGTAAATACTTTTTGCTAAATTACAGAAACGTTTCCGTTGGATCTCTATTCCGATTGATCTGATGGACGACCGTCAACCGAGCACATTCATGTTAATGTTCACCGTGATCCGGTAATACCGCGCTGTCCAGATGAATATTCCAATAGCAATTTCAATGTAAATTACGGCAACGCGAAATTATCGCGGATCCGATTCAATTAAAAAGCAATTATATATATCGGCGGCAAATGAATTATTTAAAACCCGACCTCTACAACTAGCGGGACACACGCGAGCGAGGAGAGGACCGCTTTGCTGTTTAACCGTGTAAAACCGCAGGGTAGAGCGTAGAGTGTTGCCCGATCAAGTAAGTACTTTGAATATTCAACGGGCCTGGGCCCCCGTGCAGGCACATCCAAGTAAAATGAAGGTAATTTACCCGACCAGTCTTTCCGGTGTCTAATTAAAATTTACTGTTAAGCACTTTGAAATGCGGTCGCCGAGAGTTTTTCCGCTGATGCTTCAAGTTTCTAGCGGTCGCGGCGTTAGCGTGATACACATAGCGCATACACGCGCGTGCACCCGGCAACGAAAATAATCGTGTTTTGCTTCCACTCAGCCGTTTCATCCGCCGCCGATCTTTTATCCCCGTTTCGTCGTTCGTATCCTTTCAATTTCCTCTCTCTTTTTCCCCCTTGCTATTCTTCTCCCTGTGTCCGCCCTTATAATATATTCCCGCTCGTATTCCCCCCGTCTCTCTCTCTCTTCCTTTCCCCTCGTACTTTTACATTTAACGCGAATGCATTACCGGCACACTTAAATTATCATCACGCGCGCTTTCCACCTAGCGGAGCAGCCACCGTTCTCCCTCTCCCTCCCATATCCACCGTTTCCTCGTCCTGTTTCTTTCCTTCGGATATATCGTCGCTGTCTTTGCCGAGCTTCTCCACTTCCAACCCCTCGGCCGGGCTCTCCGCTTCCCTTTCACCTCCGGGGCCGCGTCTCTTATGACGCGGCGTCGGGGGATGAGATTGCAGCGCAAATTTGATTCTGTTAAAGCGATATTCAGAGGGCGGCGAACGGTGGCAAGGGGGGGGGGGGCACAGGGTGGATGGTAAATAAGAAACCTCGCTCTCTCGCTCCGTTTACAATTTATGGGTCTGCGAAGCTCGAAGAACGTCATTCGGCGCGCAATAAATGCCCGGCCACTCTAGGTGATATTTCACCGTGTGCACAGGGGCCACCTTCTCGTAGACACCGTTGCGTATCGTGCCCAGGACCCCGTTGCTTTATATTTTAATGCCCGTTGCCGGATCGGAAGCCGGGCGAACGCCGAGCACCGCCGACCGTAAAGGCGCTAACAATCTGCGAGGCACAATAAAATTCTTTACGACCAAAGCCCGACCCCGTATAAACGGACCGGCCAACTTTCGGATACGGCCGATGTTTCGGGTGTACCCGGCCTCTTCCTTGTTTCGAGTACACATTTCGTCGTTCTTCGGAGAGAACAGGACAGAGCAAGTCGAATTGGACGCCATTGGTACGGCTTTTCAGTACGCTCGAGTGTAGGAACGTTGCTTTTTGTAGACGATAGGAAAAAGGGATTTATTTCGATGCAATTGTTTGGGTATTGCTTGATTATTTTTTGTATATTGTTAGGTTTTGTGCAATTTATTTAGCTCGATGAAATTTGGGCCCAATCGATAGAAGGTTTCAACTGTTTCAAGCATTGCCTCCCTCCTCAAACTATTTTTAATGTATTGTACTTATTATTTCTTTTTATTTAGTATATTATATATATTTTTACTGTATTTAGTATGGCCCCATGTTCGTTCTACGAATCAAACTCGTGATATTCATGTTTGGTTCAATATTGTTAATAATATTGTACGTCAACGGGTTAATCTGTTATATTTCGTGGATGTGTTCACGTTTTTGTATATTTTAATGAGAGTAATGTAGTGAATGAGCGACTAAAAGATTTGTTGTATTCTACTATGACTTGACATTCTGCCTGTTGAGGGTGAACCTGTTTTTATTTCTCCAACGTAGCCTAATTTTTCTTCCATTCAGACATTACATTTTTATGCGTATGTTTAAAGAAAAGAAAGTTTTAATCTTTTTAAACAGAATTCCTTAATCCTCTGTACAGTGTACATGTTTCAGAATTTCATCGTGAATCAAAAATTTCATGTCACTCGTTGCGAGTTCCTCGTTCCATTAGCTTCGGCTCTAAATTCGAGTTCGTTAGCTTCGGTATTTTCGCGCTTCGATGCATCATCGTTTATCAAGTTTGTTGGCAATGCAGAGAAACGAAGGTGGATGATCGGCGTCGGAATTAAAACTCTCCCCCAGAGTTAGGAATGGTGCGCGAACATCGGCAGATACCGATCTTTACCTTCTCATATCCGATACTCCAATTTCTGTCTCCTTTTTCCGTTCTCCTTCCGTTTCGCCCCCTTTTTTTTTCTCGTTCCCTCTTCTTTTCGCCTTCACGTTTATTTTTACCCGGCGGCTGATTTTCCGAAAAGCGAATCCCGTTTCATCTGCGATCGCAACATCGATCTTCCTTATCAATCCGTGACAGCGTTTCTGGCCCCCTCTTTGTTTGCCTCCTTTCATTCCCTTTTTCCGTTTTTCCTTCTTTTTTCCTCCTCTTTTTTTCCCCGTTTTCACGTGCCCTGTCGATTTCCGTGGCGTTCCCGCACGCCCATTGTGCCGCTCTTTTTTTCGCTTTGTAGCCTTTGCATTAGATTCTCTGGAAGTCGAACACGGAAATGTAATAATAGCGGCGCTGTCTGAAAGTGGCCATGGAGACCGGGCTTTAATTAGAAAAAGGTGATCGTTCATTCTTTCACCATTATTCCCATTGTCTCTCTCTCTGCGCTCGCCCGACCATCTGTCGGAGATAATTGAAGGCGATATAGAACACTGTCCTCCGGCATTTTTCAATTTGTCATTGCACGATACGGACAGAAATGAACCGTCCCTACTCGAAGATGTCGCGACGTGCAACGCTCTTCAGATGCTTCCTTTTTTCTGGTTTTTCCTTTCGAATTGCAAACGATACGAACAGCGGTTCCAAAAAAAGTATTCGTACACTGTGTTACAAATGAATTCATTTTACCTTAAAGTTTCGATTTCAATGGAGGTTTTTAATAAAATTTTGTAAATACGTGGAACGTAATGGTATGTGTATGGATTAATTTTTTCTTTCATTGAAATACCACCTTAAGGAGGTGAAAATAACGTTAATGGTTTCAATAGTTTTTCTCGTATTTTAAATATAATTTTGTAACGGTGTGTGATCAAGCGGAACCTTTCGGATAAAAGATGTTCAATTTTTAATCTTCTATCACTCAGTCGTAGAAAAAGATTTCAGAGAAACTTGTATTCAAAGCATGAAGAATCGCTAAAACTTTGAGGCTAACTTTTAACCTCTCAAAAGGAATTCCCGTCGAAAAAAAAATTGCTTTATGTATAACCCATTATGCTCTATATGCATGCAAACTTTCGTTGAAATCAGAATTTCAAAATTAGGTGAATTTCCTTGAAATGGTAGTGTACGAATACTTTTTGGAGCCACTGTAGGCATCTGAAAAGTGAAACTGATAGGTTTCACTATTTAGGAATTTCTCATCGATTTCATTATCGATTTCATTGCTGATAATATGAAAATAATGTTGTTTGATTACTTCATTCCCTTACGTTTTAAGAAGTATTAAGAAATTTAATGAAAGTACCTAAATTTCTACATTTCTACAGATTCTCAATCTTTTATGGCTGTTCACGACCCACGTGACATAAATTACAACGAGTATATATTTGATTTCTAGTTTTATTCTCTCGTAAAGATTAAAATTTTTCTATTTTCTTGATATATCTTATAATCAGTACCCGGTTAATTAACGTGTCGGCCACCTTCTATCCTATCGGCAAAGAAAAATTAATTCCTTTGTTAAGTTTGTTATTTTAGAGATTCTGAACAGTGCTGCGAAAAACAAGAACCGACCGCTTTGAAACTTGGAAAATAGAATGCGGCGTTGGCTTTTCTGTGAGTCGCTTCGCGAAGCTCGACTTTGGCGGAGCTTAAGAAGCTCGAACTAACAGTAAATTCCTTCTTAATGTCTTTTACACAAGCGGTGACTGCGTTTTGTAGGCTAAACGTTGCTCGAAACTGTAACGGCTGGGAATACAAAGGATCTCTGCGTTTTATTCAGTTTCGCCGATTTAAAAGAAAACACGCCGAGAATTATTTCACGAGAGCTTACGTTTTCAATTAATATCCTTGTAGAAATTGCCGGGTACAATTTTTCTTAAATGAAATCAATTGAAACTTTGTTAGGATTTAAGTTAAACGATATTAATTATGTTTAAGATTTGAAAAATTATTAAAAAGCTTTGCTTTTGCTTTGTTTATTGGGTGTATGGCCCCGTAGGGGCCGTTTCACCAAACTATACAAATTTTAACAAAATCTTAAACTTTCTAACATACTTATGCCAACGTAATTTCTTTTAACCATATAAAATTTCTTATAACCTATCTTTTTTAACAGTTTTACGCCTACATTTGGTTTAATATTGCGGTTTCTTATATACTAATTATTGCGCTATCTTGTTCTTCTGTACTGGCCATCCTGGCCATCCTATTGGCCCATTCCCCCAGTGAAACTTGTCGCCCGGTTCGGCGTATGAACTCTACGTGGTAACCTCCCTTATTAGAAAGCAAATGATCAAGTGTACGTTTATACTGTTGGAAATTCGTATCCTAACGAATAAACAAAAATCAATCGCCTTCGAAGAAATATTTGTGTAAGGTCGAGCTATCGGCTGAGGAGGTTCCAGGAACGGGTCAAGTGTTTTTCCTTACCACGCTGTGCGTAAGAATTAGAGGACCCTAACGAACTGTGTCCTTTAGCCTCTTCTATTCATTCGAGTCTTGCCTCTCGCTATGTAGAGATCAGGTTCAGAAATCGATATAACTTCCCTTAGAAATAAAGTTTAGTAAATTCTTAAGTGAAAAGTTATCGTTATTTTATTCCTTTCAATCCATAATCTCCAGTACATAAAAATGATTGTAGAATAAAGTATATTTGTAATAGTATATTCAAACTGTATAAATTTTCTTTCTGTTTTACATACATTATCAAAACTAGGAGGCAATGAAATCGTCGAAATAGTGTATTTAAAATTTTCTGGATAAAAATAAATCTTTTTAATAATACAGGAATCATGAAGGTATTAGCACTTTTTACAAGAGTCAAACGTATATCTTATTCTTTTCTCTTTTGCAAGTAATTAAAGTTGAGTACCGTATATTTTAATTATTTTGTAGTAGGCGCTCGTACTGTTGTTTAAAACTCTCTCAGATCTTGGTCAAGTGAGAGAGCTGTTGTTTAAACTTCTTCTCTCTGTTGCAATTTATTTTTAATATTCTTAATATCCATAACTTTTCATTTATCTACAAAGGAATGCAATATTACGTCCAATATTTCAGTTTAAACGTTTAAACGTCATGTTGAAAATTTCAAGTAGTTCAGCTATTCGCTTCTTCTCGAGAAATCTTGTCCAGTTTCTCGAATCCGCTTTGAACAATGCAGTTTCTTTGGGCTTAAGTAAACCTACCCTTATTTACTACAGAGAACGTCTTAGACTGTACCATCGCTGACATTTATTTTCCACGGTGAAGTCCAACTTTTCCTTTGTCCGTTTAACAAAATTGACTTTGTCTCATCGTCGATCTAGTGAAAATAAATTAGGTCTCATGGGAGTTATTTTACAGAGCACAGCACGAGGTGCTCGCTCCCAGGCGTAATAGAATAAGTTCTGTGAAACTTAAATGAAAATGATTAACTAAAAGCGGGCAGTTTTGCTCGTGATTAACCGAATAACGTTAAAAATGTCGTTTTAATGCATGAAAACACTGTTAATTATTCAAGTAAAGGAACAATTATGACAAAACGTGTAATGACTACTGAGATACAGAACTAGGGTATAGATTTTGATTGAAAACAATTTTAATATATTTCTTTCATCCATACTGATGTTGACCATTTTTGTCATTCCGTATATTTCTCTGCACATTATATACATCCTGTATCCCCTAGCACATTTAAATTTCCCATAAATGAACCACCATCATAAAATTATACTTAATTTGATACAAATGTGATAATGATAGATTTCATATTTTTTATCACCCCTTAAGTTCTTCGAGTTGCATGTATCTTTTACTTGGATGTTCAAGCTGTTTTCATGTCCATCATAAAAATCTATACTCACTGTTCTACTAGAAGAATATTATCAGTTCTGAATAAAAACATTCCATTTTCACTATATTTATTCACTGTCTGAATATTATTTACTCAGTACTGAAATAGAACATTTGCAGTTATTTTGTAGCTCCACTCGAGTCTCCTACTTCTCATACTTAATTTACACGAACTACAAATTTATCTGTACGTAACGAAGAAGTCAACAAGATAATCATATAACTTGCATAGTATAAACAGTAATGTTCACTGTATTAACCCTTTGACTGCTGAATACTTTGGGCCGAAACGCTTCGCGTCAACGGCATGCAGCCGGCAATAGCTATCGCTGAGGACTGAATACTTTTTCACGCAATCTGAATCTGTTCGGCGGTGTATTAAATTGTAATATAGTACAGAATCCAATTACTGTTACTTTATCCACTCCAAAATTAATATTTTTTAATTTTTTAAATATCTTTTATCTTCAATGTATATTGTTCATTTATCAAGGGTAAAGTTTTAACCCTTTGCGGACGGAGCAGTAAAGAAAATAGTTACGTTGCGCATTTGTGTTATAAAAATTAAAGCTGTGTTTAAATAAATTTTTCATAAAATTTAACAAAATTATAAACAAACAAATTTAGGCCAACTTGACTTCTTAGGCTAGTATATCCATGCGTATCTTATACGTGTCGTTTACGACAGACAAACGCCAACCGCAGCGCGAGAGTTGGGCGAATATATCCGACACTCGTCCGCAAAGGATTAAAACGCCATAATTTGATAATTATAATGTATTTATTGCATATTGAAAATTTAAAAATCATACGATAAAATAATTTCTGGACAAATACAGTAAGACGGCAGTAAATGATCGAAGCCATCGCCGAGCGCATATGTGCGCCCATAGGCCACAGTGATAGCTTTCTCTGGGCGCATATATGCGCCCATAGCAGTCAAAGGGTTAAACCACGACAGTTCCTCTACACTATCGTGAACAGGGGAGTCATTGGCTGATGCTGTTTACACAGAAGCGAAATTTATTTGAAAGTTGCCGCGGTAATTTGATTTCTTACATGTTTGCCAGAAATGTGTTTCGAGGCTCGATCGTCACGTTTTCCGGGCTCGAGGTCAATAATTGGCGCTCCAGTTCGATGGAATCGATTGCTTCGAACGTTCAACACGGAACACTTGAAATTTCGCCTCTGTTTACCGTTGCCGGCGCGAAACGGAAGCGGCTCCGGGCGCGCGATATTTATCGATCACGAAGTAGAGCGGAAAAACGAAGAAAGACGTAGAAAATTTGTTGTTTGCCGTTCTCTCGCGAATCCCCGGCCTCGCATCGCTGGATGAAATGTTGCCGCCCCTGCTTCCTCGACCTTTCCACTCTTTGTCTTCCTCTTCATCGTATTTCAACGGGGCTGCCATGAACGCTCTCATCTTGTCGTATCGCGGCCGTGTATGCAAGAAACGGCTCGCGTTCTACGTTTATTTAGGGACGCTATATCGTAGCCCTTGGATGATTTCAAAAGTCGATCAACCTGTCGTGTTGAAACTGAATTTTGTTCGTAAAACGTTCGATAAAAGCGTATGCTATCTTGAATGCTACAGGAAAATTCTGTTTTCATGGCTTTAGTAGAGCGAAAGATGAGACTCGGATGTGAATAAATAAAAGTGGAAGCGATTAGAATATTAATAGTACGTATATTTAAACAATTTAACAGTAACAACTTAAACGACTTTACAACTTGGCAACTTCAACGTTCAGAATCACGCTTTTTCTACGTTCACAGTCGAAACCTTTCTTCCACGTTAGTCAAACACTTTCTGCCACGCACTCGCATTTTTCCCGTTATATATTCTTCCAAACACTCGTTTCCTTTCGTTCTAATTGTCAATCTTTCTCACTCGATGCATTCGGTCACAACCACCCAGAATTCCTCAGTCGCAACGTTTTCTCAAACGCTCATCTTTCACGCCTTAGAAACACTCAAGTTCAAACATTCTACGTTCACACGACTGTCGCTCAACTCAACCAATCTTCAGATTTTCCTAAACTCGCATCCACTCGATCGCATTCCTACATTATATACAAATTTATTTTATTAGAGAGAATTGGTAGGGTTCAGATGTAGGTGTAACAAAGTAAAGTTCTTAGATACATTTAAAATAATTTATTAGTAACGTTTAAACAACTTTTCAAGTTAACAACTTCGACGTTCTTGCTCCTCTCACAATCACACTCTTTCTGCTTCTACCTATCATATATTCTTCCAAATACTCATTTCTTTTCTTTCTAATTGTCAATCTTTCTCACTCGATGCATTCGGTCACAACCACCCAGAATTTCTCAGTCGCAACGTTTTCTCAAATGCTCATCTTTCATGCCTTAGAAACACTCAAGTTCAAACATTCTATGTTCACACGACAATCGCTTAACTCAACCAATCTTCAGATTTTCCTAAACTCGCATCCACTCGATCGCATTCCTACAATACTTGATGTTATAACAGTTTAACATAATTAGTGATCTTTATTGTGTGTTATTAATTACTGATTGTAAACTCGGTTTAGTAGTCTAGAGTCGAAACCTGGGATGTCAAATAAATTAACCTCCTTGCGTACATCCAATCGTCATATCTGCAATACGGTTTTGAATCTTAAAAGATCTTATCTAAATATTGAATTACTCTTAAGTTGAATATCACAGTAAACGTGTATAGTCGAATGTCCTGATGTGAAAATTAATTTTATCTGTTACTTTCAAAATCTTGATTCTCCGACATCTCTTTGAGCGATGATTAGCATACATAGGGATCATATAGCATCACAACCTGGTGGATCTTCGAAGTTTATAGGCAAACACCCTCCCCTTGTGGCTTAATCGTAGAACAGCAACTGTAGCTTTCAAAGGACGTAACAATACAAAAAATCCGAATTGGATTAAAGAATATTCTCTGGAATGATATTTGATATCACGAAGACGAAGTTAATTTTTTAAATTCCGTGAAACCCTTTAAATCATCGATTGAAGTAATATCAAAAGGCAATTCTGTATTATAAACGTGAATGCTTCAAAGTAGGTTACTGAAAGTTCAAGAACCATAATATCTACCATTTACTCAGTGAGCTCCCTTCATCCTCCCGTAATTATATTTACCCTTCAAAAATGATAAGCCATTATCTCGCGAAATATTTATTCGTTACGCTAGAAAGAAGAGGAAGGAATTTAATTTTTAAACGTGACCGGTTATTCCGCTAGGCTTTTCAATTACTGTCGTAGAAAGGGGATGCCGAACCGTAAAAGTTTTAAGTACTTTTTCTACGAGCTACGCTAAAGCTGCATTCATAAGGCGCAGGAACTCTTGAAGTGCAGGAAGGAAGCCGTTGGTACGAGGGTGGAGGAGGTCGAACGGCCGGCCGGGGAGGAAAGTGAAACGCTCTGCGAATTTTCTCGCAATCCAGAAACTTTCGCGGACGTTCGGACTTTAATTAATTTAATTGACAGAACGGTCAGCGCGTTTACTAGAAAACACCGGTCACCGGAAACAGCTCTGGCTACGACCGTTTCCGTGATCCTCGATTTTGTGTTTTATCTATGATTAAAAGCACGTAATAAAGCAAATAGCTAGACAAACTATTTGAAGCATTCTCGAACAAGCATTGTCCTGCTTTCTATAGCGCTATACAAACATTTTATATTCTAGATCGGTGTTTCCCAACGTGGGGCCCACGCCTCACAGGGGGGCAATTTGAAAATGGACTCGACACGACTTTAACCCTTTCGCTCCGGGCCATTTAAATGCAATGCTAGATATCGGTGCCAAATTTAACAAAAAAAGTAAATTCTTAAACAATTGCGATAAATAATTATTAGGTATAATTTCGTTTGACGAGACCAAAATATCAGCTGGGTGATTGGCGTCGTGATTTAAAATGATTCACTGGTAAAAAAAAGAAATCGGCTGGATATAACACAACGTGGAGATTTGAGACTGAAGCTAACCAAATTGGAACCTAATATAAAATCTCTGCGCAGCAAGCATCAAGCGCAAGGATCTCACTGAATTAAAATAATAAATTAATATAGAAAAATCTGTATTAAAATTATTTGGAATTTGAATTTCAGTTTTTCATTATATGTTTTGAAATTTTACTTACTGTGTTTTGTTAACAATTTCATAGTGATTTCTTCCTAGAACCTATCATTTATGTTTCTTAAGTGAACAAATCAATTTTTTAATGTTAAAAATTATGTATGTTACATAAGGGGGGCATAAAAACTTTAGAAAGGTTAAGATGGGGCATGGCACAAAAAAGGTTGGGAAACACTGCCCTAGATGTTCACCGAATGCGAAAGAATTCGTAAGTTTGGCAGTAAAAATTACTTTCTTGACTATTGAAAATCTCCAACGCATAATTAAGTAAAATATTTAGGAGATTCGCGAAAGGCATATCTGAGAGGATTTCATGCAACCCTGTAAAAGTAAGCGAGCTCACCTTATTTCTTAGAGACAACATTACACCCCAATGATCGTACATTGTTAAACGATACTAAATGTTGATGGTAATCTAGAAATTAAACATCGTAAAGCCACGTTCCCGGATGTAGGTTATCGATCTTCGCCATACAGGTACTTAGTGTCACGGCGCGTTTAAATCCGCCGCGTCGCGGCGCAGGTCTCTTCATCAGATCAAAGTCATCGTTCGTTTCGATTAGCAAAATTACGACGATAATCCGACGTTGAAAATGCGGCATTCCAACAGTTTCTGTCAAACAACCGACCGTGTCCCCGCCGGTGAAGCCCTTTAACGAGTTTCCTAACGTTTCTGTTGCACGATTCAAGAGACCTCTCTGCGCCATCAACCCTTCAACGCTCGCGTATATTGCGATCGAAGGCGTTATCCGCGTTCTTTCGGATTACACGAGCGAAAGTGTCTTCCACTGGCGAGCGCTAAACTCGATGAAAACACAGAAAACCCGGGATTCAGAGTGACACTTCGGTACCGATCGAGATCCTAGCAATTTTTTCACGAACATCTTTAGAGGTGAAGCATTTGACCAATACCGCTGAAATACGATAAAACCTCTCGTATACGAACACTTTAATATCCGAACGTTTCGATACAAAATGTGTGCATCCTTGCTTGTTTGAAGTATTTGAAAAAGGACTTGGGTGATTGAAGGTTCAAAAGAGATGTAACTCTATTGCTTTGCTTATGTCGAGAAAATTGATGTAACACAGCAGCCGATAAGATACGAGATTTTTGAATATTTGAAGAAATAAATGTTTCGGAACTTTATTTTAACCCTTTGCGCTCGAGAGGCGCCTGTTAGTCGCCAAATGATAGTTTCGCAAATTTTCAGACTTTAATTAGTTTGTTTATCAGTCAGACCCGGAGGTTAAATAATCGTATGTGTAAATTTTAGTATACGACTTAAATAAACTAAATGAAGTTTAATTTAAGTGAATGTTAGTAAATACTTTGCACTTGAAAATCTTTGAAATTAATATTGTTAAATGGCTAACACTGGCCTCTCGAGCGCAAAGGGTTAATAAGAGAAGCTTAACCCTTTGCGCTCGAGAGGTAACTGTTAGTCGTCTAACAATATTAACTTCAAAGATTCTGAAGTACAAAATATTTACTAGGAATCACTTACATTAAACTTCATTTAGTTTAGTTAAGTATACTAAAATTTACATATACGATTATTTAATCTCCTGGTACGATTAATAGACAAATTAACTAAAGTCTAAAAATTTGTGCAACTATCATTCGGCGACTAACAGTCGCCTTTCGAGCGCAAAGGGTTAACAGTCAGAGAAGTGATTGATTCCTATTATCCCTGTCACGTTTACGGAAGACAGTATTTTTAATTGAATAAAGAAACTGCATTAAAGATTCTGATCTAACGTTTAATATTGTATTCATTCTGGGAATATTTATTAGATGTGGATGAATCAAATTTTCATTAAAATAATGTAATAAAAGAAAGATCAATTCTCAGTAAAACGCGATTCCTTTAGATGCTTAACCATCCTCATTCTGCGAAACGTTTTTGCTAAATCCGTAGTTAACGGAATCACGGATATTTGGTATTAAACTTAGCAGTACAGCAAGTTCAGGTTACATGCATCCGATACTCAAGCCCCTGATAGAATAATTACATTTTCATCTAGGTAGGCTAGGTGTCCCGAGGAAGATGATACGTCTTTAACGGGTGCAGATACGTATAGCCAAGGCATCGTTCGCTTAATGGCGAATTTTAGAATGTTACTAGCACGATAAGCGTTTATAAGCCAGAAAATCGCCAGCATAATGAACACTGTTATGAACCTGTCTTCCCGGAACCAACTCTTTTTTCCATTATCAATTTTTATTCGAAAAAACTGGGTTATAACTACATGATTACACTGATACGTAAAAGAAAAAAATTAAACGAGGTTCTATTCATTCGCGGTTTCTTATTTACCGTTAATAATCTAAATATTGTATTGTTATTTGATTAAATTCTATAAAAATGCCCTTAATATCTGACCTGTCCTCCGGCGAGATTATTCAATCTTGATAAGAAACCGTGGCTCAATTCTGGGGATAATGGACTTTTTGTGGTCACCGTTTGAAGCAAATTGTGTTAATCACACCTCTTGACCACACCTACGTAATTACCACTTACTCATCCTGTAGATTATTAGACAGGAACAATAAAATCGCCACGGTTCGAGCCGAGGAAGTGACCCACTATCTCGGTTTTTGATTAAATCGCGTGTATACCAGAACAAATCACACCTATTTATTCAGTATAAATTGATATAGACGTTGAACAAATATTTTCGATATCCGATTGTCACGACATTACTATCCAGCATGTGATCCATTAATTTCCGACAAGTCCGTGAACATTGATATTCGTTTATTGAACTTCCAACTAAAGGAAACAATAATTTTTAGTGAAACACGAAAAAGTTTCGGAATTTTTAAATTTAACGTTTTGATTTATATTTCGTATCAACAACAATTTATGCATGTTCTTTACTCCAATTCAATGTATATTGGATATGAAAAAGATCGCATAAGGAATAATAAAAGGGAGAGATGAGAGTTAATCATTGACCAGTTCTGATTGGCATATCAGAAGGTTGATATGACGATGGGTTCACAACTTGTTTAAGCAGAATAAAGGGATAAATAAAGGGTACGAATTACATTTATCGGATTTACTGTTTGCGTACTAGTCGAGTGTAATAATAAATTGACGAGTATTGTGATGAATACGACAATGAAAATGGCCGACTATTACCCCGTTGCACATCCGTGCAAGTAAATGGATTTAAATAATCGTTTCAGATACGGATTGGATAGAAATTCTGTCGCGCCTCGATACAGAAGGCATTTTTCTGCGACAATAGCTTGATTCCTATTTTCAAACATGATAAATGATAGAGTCTACCTTCCGCTTGCCAACGGTGTAGCTTTCGTCTTCTTCATTCAGACTATTCTTAGCGAATTTATACAACACGAGAATAGACACCCGTTAGTGGTTGGAAATAGTTAATGCACCTGTCATCTGGAGAACGAAGGAGACCATGAATCATGCATAACAAGTGAACTCATTTACGGCCTAACTGATATTGTTAACGTTGAGCTCTGACTCGAATCACGATCTTTGCTAGTTATTTTTCTAGTGCATTCATCGTAGTGTGTTGGAACTTGTAGACGAACTTGTTGCTTCTTTCACGTAAAATACGTTTATTTCGTAAGTTATAACACTTCGCTGTTAAAAATTCAACATTTCGAATAGATTTTTGAAGAATGTTTTAAAAGAAATATGACTCTAATGGCTGTATTAGTGTAAGTGGATGGTTAACTATCTAATAATTAGTAAAATTTTCGTTCTGCAGTGCAGCGGACTAACAGAGCTATTAAAAATTTACTTTGATCTCCTCTAGGGATTACAGTCTAGGTAAGGAGGGACAAAGATAAGCAAGCATACTTAGCATAAGTAAGTAAGGATTACAATCTTGCTGCTCAGAGTACTAATGTAAAAGATGACTAGCTTGTTCAAACTATTTTCACGTTTATTAGTATTTCACTTCACCATTATTAATAAATGAGTACTATCATTCAAAACTTTGCTCTCAAAGTATTAAATCTGTAACTGAATTTTTATCAGCTGAAAATTAATGTTGCAGATATTAATAATAGCTTTGTTTATTTCATTAAATTTCTGAACAAACAGCTTTATAAAATGACGCGATCTAAAAAGTTCTTTTTCGAATGTACATACTCTTTGAAATATACAGATAATTCTTAATCTTCGACCATTATATATTATATTGCGTCAAACGTTGCTACCAAGAACTATTCATTTACCCAACCACGAAATAAAATTACATTTTATTTTCTCTTTCATCGTGTATCGTCTTTTCTTCCAAACACTCTGCTTTCGTCTTCAAAGCGACCGTATTTTCCCTCATAATCACTGAATTTGTCTTCACCGGTGTTTCTACCTGGTGCACGGCAAGCTACTCTAAATCTCATTAGTCCTGAGAAATTCTCTGTAGTCTTCAACGCTCCAGACACCCTTTACTACGATGTGACTAGAGTGAAAGAGATCGAAGAGTCTTTAGCTAATGCTGTTGCCCCCAGCTATACGATTAAGAGCTTAAATGCTCGAAATGGTTGCAATGGAAGCGTAAATCTTGTCAGTGACGTTAAGGCGCTAGCGCAGAGTATTCTGTGCGAGCACGTGTAAGGACATCTCAGACACTAATGCACCTTCCTGTTTTATATCGGACCTGTTGAAACTCTTTTCTTGTCATCGAAACAAACTTGAGCATTCCGTGACGGATGCAACATTAACGACTACGAAGCATGTAAAATCTGCTGAAGGATAAAACATAAAATGGACGTACTGCAAGCTGAACTAAAGAATATAAGGCTATTATAACAACAACACAACTTTAACTTTTACACTCTGTGTCTTAAGTAAATATACAGTGGACATTGAAATTGTCATTTTAATTAAGGATCAAAACTTTCGTCTTGTAACTGCAGCTTCCGTACTTCGAATATTTTTGTAATCAACCGTGTCCAATTTATATATTCATTTCCTGAAGTTGTAACTTCAAGAAGAAAATCTGTGCATAATAGAAAACTCCGAATCTCTCCCGTCGTGCTATGTTTATTATTGTGTATTTAAAAGCGACGTATTTTACAAGATAATCACGCCGTGGTAATACAACCTGGCCAGTAGTAACTTACAAAGGAGCACCCGCCCTTTTAAAAAGAAATAACAAGAGAAAACGATCAATACGCAGCTACACTTTCGTCCCTGTTTTCCTTTTAATTCTATTTTCCAATGTAACCTGAACACGTTGTTCGATTAAAATATCACGAAAGAAATCCAAGCCGGATGCAACCTTTTCTTTGGTTAAACAAAGATCCCCGGACGCGCGTTGAGCGCATTAATGGCCGCCGGTGACGTTTGCGGGTGATATTAAAATTTCGTCAACCCCCGGACTGGTGATTTATGCGAATAGCAGGGAATCAAGGGGGAAGGATCATTTGTAGCGACCGTCAGAGCAAAGAACGATAAATCTTACATACGCGACTCACATTGTTGCGTCGCTGCCATGTAGATAGATTGTACAAGCCGCGTCGAGCTTTTTCTAATCAGAAACCGACTGGAAGGACGCATAGGGAAAACCGTGTTCGATCGCAGTGAAATCCTCGTTAATCACCACGTGTGTGTGTGTGTGTGGGGAGGGGGGGTGTGCAGTAAAAAACTTTTCTTAATAGAAAATGAACGATTGCGCTTTATCGGTGTACGTCTGTTTCGTACAAAGTAAATAGAGATTAAAGGAACGATGGATGATTACGCGTTAACGAGCTCGAAATTTATGAACCTACGTAATTAATTGAAATATTTTATCTTCCGATAAAGCATCTCTGTTTGAATGAAAGATTTCATGAAGTTTAATTTATATACCTCGCACAGAGAGCTTAATATTTGAACGTAATTTGACCTCCATTACGGAATTGTGAGCGAATAAAAAAGGCTTATATTTTAATGTTCAATATCATTCATTTCTCCAATTTTTTTTTCACCTTTAAAACTAATTGAAATTTCCATTTTCTGGATTATTTGCCGTTTCTATCATTTTTGTCAGGGTTTACTTGCAGAAAATCGGTATGAGCTTTTCACAATTAGATATTTCAATGTTTCTTATACACATACGTATTTATATTATAAAATATGAAACATTAATCGTGTAAGAAGAATACAAAATTTATTACGAGTGTTCAAGTGTATTTCTACATTTAAGTAAGAAATACTCGACCTGCGTGTAACTTTGTTTTCTAATTGTGTCAGGCAATACGTCATCCCGTGTATACGTGATCATTTGAACGGTTATTACATTTTACGCGTGCACAGCAGGTTCGCTGTATATTGTCACAAACGTACAGTACAACAGCCATTATCTTGCTTATTGGGAGGAACGTTACCTTAGACAGCGTCTCGGCGCATCCATCCGCGTACCAATTCTCAGGCTAGATTCTGCGACAATAAATCGTGTACGCAATTCGCATCACTTTGATTGCGAGGTCGGCAAGTAACTGCGCCAGTTACATCTGTAATGGTCGTTGAATCATCGAAAGATCCTCGTAAATCTTACTATTAAACGATGGAATATCCGTGCATTTATAAGAAATTTAAATACACAAAAGGTACGGAGTAATGTATAAAAATGTATAAAATGTCTGAAGTAACCTGCAAGTTATAATATATTCAAAAAGTGAAATAAAGATATTTCGTTAGATTTCTCTTTTTCAGCCTAGGACATGAATTAGCTGAAATTAGCATCCATGATGTAATTATTAAATTTGTGACGTAATACATAATAGGGAAATTTGTGGATTGAAAACATTCTTGAAAGTTTCATTTGTCGCACGACAGAAAATTCTATACGGTTATATACATTTAATAGGAACTTCATGAAAATGAATAGCATGCGCTGTACTATGCATCCTCCGTAACTTTACGAACCTCATTTCACGTTTACCAATTGCTGCGTATTTCGTTCGAAAATTGAACGGGACCAGCAAATACAAATACGTGTAACGTACATGTCACTTGCGACAAGAACATGGAATACGTCCCTTTTGTTTCCCGTATGGCGTGCATACCTTCCATGCTGAATATTTTGACTTATCACAAAAGGACAGACAAGTGAATCGATTGTCACTTGAACGATATCATATCGAACTGTGAATGGATTTCGCTTGCGTGCTCAATACTTCACTTAATAACAATGGCTCGAAATTTTAAAAGCATAGAAAAGAAAAGATGTGCAATGAATAGTAACAAGAATTTAAACTGAAATACGGGACACAGACATTAGACTGACATTATGTATCATTTATTAACCGTCTTTGAAGAAATAAATATCAGATGATGCATTTAACGTTCTACTTCTCTATCACATTGTTGCATGCATAATTACATTATTTACAAGTTTAAATGGAATTCTAAACAGATTTTTATCGTTTCCCCTTTTAGTCATAAAATCACATTTTTACTTAAAAGATGAGAAGTTATTCGATATTCATGGCTCTGGCAGAAAAGAAACGATATGTACTTGTAAGAGAAAGTAATATATTAAATATACTACTTTATATATTAATATATTAAACTAAAGTGTTTTATTTGAATCAATGCACATGTAAAGCTTGGACAAATACTTTTTAATTTTAATGTTCTCGCGTTAAGTGGATGTGATAAGAATGAATAATCACATTCTATTGCCATACTAGGTTAAAAAGATAATAAAACAAAGATTATGATGAGTATATAGAAAGAATGAAATGTTACCGTTCATTTAAAGTATTATTTTAATTATCAATATTTTGTCATGTGGCAGTGTATTATAAAGTGTTCGGTAACGTAATCAATAAAACTATCGATGTTAAAACAGTTTCAATATGAAGTACGAGTCCGACAATTCAATCGCCTCGAATATCCTGTGAATTATATGTAAGAAAAAACTGTTTCAAATAAAAATTGTGTAATATCAATGAAAACATACATCTTAACATATCATTCAAGTTTTATTTGGAACATTTCTTTTCTCTGACAAATAATTTATAAATCGTTAAAAGTGATTAAATAGAGAGACTCAGCATCCGTAATATCATTTCCCTCCTTTCAACTGCATATCTCAGAATTAAAGCAGGTCGATGAGGTGGCAGTGATCTCTTTTCCATCCTCTACCGGTCTGTTTCGATAACAATAGCCTCTTTGTGTTTATGAAAGCAAACAAATTGCGCGAGCAATTTACCAAGTTCGTCAGTCAGAGATCGCCGTTAGTGGATGATAAGTGGAATAACCCGCGTAAGTTATCAGCGGTTTGTACATCCGAGGCTTCTTGTTGCTGCGTTCACCCCAACGGCGATTAATTACGCAAAAACGTTAATTTCCCGGAGTCAGCTGGCCGCAACATTAATTAGCCAACTAATGTTAATCCGGTGCTCCTAAACTAATTTAATTAAAGCCTCCCGCCGCATTCCACACTTCGTGCCTAACAACACGCCTTCATCTGCATCGAGCTTAACTTCTGTTCTTCTTTTGCCGTAGATCGCCATGGATATTGCCCTTACAATCAAGATAAGAGGGCGAAATTAACGGTCCCGTTGTAATTTTGTTGAATTCCGTACGCCTTTTTCTCGAAACCGTCCCCGTATTGTGTACCATATATATTGGGTTGGAGGAAAAGTTCTGTCGTATTTTCCGTTTCCGTTAATTCACGTGGAACCCAAACACTTTGCTTGAACACAAACCCAACAGATTTAATGTGATCTCCAACAGTTGTATGATGAATGCCAAACTCTTCTGCAATTTCTCGACTCGTTAAATGTGGATTATTTTCCAACATGGATCGCAAAACATCATTATCGATCTTGGATGGTCGTCCAGATCGATCACTTTCTTGGAGGCTCAGATCCCCGGAACGAAATTTGCTAAACCATCTTTGACAAGTACGAACATTTACAATATCTTTTCCAAATACCGCACATAAATTTTTACATGCAACCGATGCGTTGCTTCCTTTTTGAAATTCATACAAAATGCAGTGTCGTAAATGCACTTTATCTACTGACACGTTTTTCACTTTAAATATCACAAGTAAATGTTGAACGGTAAAAAAGGACTCATTTTATATTATACAGCAGGTAAAAAAACAAAAAGAATGCCCAATGACTCACTAGCCAGATGGTTTTTTTATTTACAAGAAAAATTATCGGCCTATTTAAAGTACGACAGAACTTTCCCTCCAACACAATATATGTAACACGTTGTCACACCTCACTTTGTTATTGTTACTGTAACAGTTCTTTTATCGTTATCATCTATTTATTAATATTTAATTATACGATAGAATGTTATATTTTGCAACTTTATTTGAAGTCACTGCATCTCGTGCTTAATTTCCAAGATAAAACAAGCGTCTGTTTGTTGCGTAACGTTAAACTGAACAGTACTTTTGCAATCGCCCGATAATTTTCATTATCAACCTCGCGTTTTATGAATTTCTTGTGATGATACCCTTTACAAGCTACGTCGACCATTTTTCTTCTTCACCACGCCAGGCGAAACGCGACAAAACGGTCGAAACGGTATATAACAGAAATTAAATATTGGCTCTCCAATTTCACTCGCGTAAAGGCATTATTCTGTTGAGCCTACGCGAAGGGAGTGTGCGAGTGGTCGCCTAAATAGTTAAATTAGATAATGGCGGTGGCCCGGCAGCCGGGGCTGGCACGTCGAATTGGGTCAATTGATTCCTCCTCCATCGTTACTATCGTCTCCCAGCTAACCGGTGGTGCTTGCCGAATCGATAATAATAATTTGTCGTCGGCGACGGTGTTTAAAATTCTCTCTCTTTCTCCCTCTCTCGATCATCCCCCTTTCCCTCGATGACGAGAGAACGGGCGCGTAAAAAGCGCGTAAAAAGCGCGTTTATCGTCACGTGTATTCGTTCAAATAGATCGCGATGTTTTGCCGGGAACATTTTCTTAACGCACCTAAAACGGGTGTTCCTTCCGCGCTCGTGCGTTTAAGTACATCGTACGGATTGTTTACAAGCTCCTGGCTTTTATCCCAGACCTTTTTATCCGGCGATACTTGGGCAAGCTTCTACTCGCGACGCCAATTTTACGAGCAAAGGGAACGTCTTCCATTTTATTTAGCTAAAATCCTCGAACATCGCGAATCACCACGTAGATCGGGCACCACCTCGTACGTGGCCCTGCGAAGAGGAGAGACAGACGTTCCTTCTCGTAACTTCGATCGAACGTGTATTCTCCAGTGTCAACCTCGTTTTCAACCTTAAATCACAGCGGTAAATTCTCAATTCCCATGGACTAACTTAAGTAACTGTCGACGTTGTCTTGGCGTACAGAAAGAGAGAGAAAGAGGGGCAAAGCAGCAAGTTGGACGGTAAACGGAAGGTATAACGTGCCATTTTTAAGCATCAGAGTATACGCATCCTTTACAGTCTAATGGGAATTAACGGATGGAAAGGTTGTGTACAAGTTTGTGTGGATATCTTTGAGACATCGACCAGGAAAAGCTTTCCTCGAATAATGTTATCGTTTCAAAAGTTTTACGACGTAATAGGTATCGTTTAGTAAATGGGAGCTGTTCTTACAAGGGACAGCGCTTAACACTTTTAGCGCCAAATAAATCCAGAGTATGGTTCTTGCAGGGTATGAAGCTAATTTTTAACGATAAGAGGATTTTATTGTTCTTGTTGAATATACTTAGAATTAACAGTCGAAATTGTTATTATTTAAATGAGCCACCTATTTGTAGAACTCTTGATATGGATAATGCAATATTCTTAAATGTTGATCAGCAGTCGTTGATTTTATAAAATTTAGTTATAGATTTTATACAATTTAGAAAAGTACCGTTTATCAGCAGTAATTTATATTTAACAGATGGCAATCAGATTTAAAATTGCAATTGACTTCTAGGATTATTAAATATGGAAATATGGTTTTTAAAAATTAAACGATTCTGAAGAGAGAATTCAACTGTCCAAACGTTTTATAAAAATATTTAATTTTTGATGAAACCGTTAACGAAGTATGGATCCATTTTTGTATAAATCCGTAAACGTCAACTACTAACAGAAGGGAGGAACATTATTGTTTTAAAGATTTTAAGTTAGATTTTCTATTGAAATGTCGAATCGTTAGAGTAAACTCGTTTTATGGCATATAAACAGGATCCAAAGTTAAATGAGTATTATAATTACTATTCTCATCAGGCCAAAAGTAAGGTGAATATAATGAAGGAAATGATTTCAATATGTTAAATTTAATGTTTAATATACAAAATGATTGTATCAAAACTTAAAATATTTATTTTCATTAAAAGTTTCAATTGGCCACATAAAATGTGCGGTATCTAAAATCACTTTGCGTTGCACAATATTTATAATCCGTTAAATTGTAAAGTTCACAATTTTAATGACAAATTATGAATCATCTTGAATTTCACGAGGACAGTGAGTTAATGGAGTCAAATTGTCCAAAACATTTCCGAACACAAACGCTTGTTACCCTATTTGATAAACCTAAGTTCCGTTTACCTAATTTCGAACACTCTGCCAAACTTCATACATTATTGACACTGCACACCTGCAACAGAATGTCTGTACGAAGACGATGTAATTTAAAGTGGAGGTTGTTCCCTAAGTTATTCACTATCACAAAGTAGATAACAGGCACCATCGTGCAAAGGGCGCTTCGTATGGATGTTTTTAACTTTATTTAACTTCAAAGTCACAGAGTCGCGTCCCAGGCGAGAAAAGTACAGTCGTTCCAAAAAAGTATCCATCCTCCCAACACGTATAGTGTATTCTAAACAAAGTAGAGACTTCCATATCCAAATATCCAAAGACCCAAATAATCTTTTACACTGCTACCTATATTAAAGAACTTTATTATCCAAAAATTCTATTATCCAGACATTTTTGTCTCCCCATTAGTTCAGATAATAAAAGAGAATAATCTATTTCCTTCTCACAGCTATTATAATATTCTATTAACACGTTCACCCATATTTGGGTGACGCTCTTTTTCTTAAAGTTAAACAGGATTTTAAATTGGAATTTTAAAAGGAATTCAATGGAATAAGCATTGAAGTATAATATATATATATAAATATAAAGTACATAAAATAAAAATAAAAAGTTAAAATGTTTGCTGTTTTTATATTTTTTTACCCCATTTTTCTATGCAATTGGATTTCGGCTCAGCGAGAAACTCAGTTGAATCACGCTGGGCGACGAACGTGTTAAAACAAAAACTGCTACCAGAAATCTTCACATTTCATATTACAAACGCCACCAGCAACCGTACCATAAAATCTAATCGGCCAAGTAAAATTTTCCCTCCGCCATAATAAATACGGCACGAAATCGATGCGCATCGATTACGTTACTCTCGTCATCTCCGTGTTTCGTTCTCCCGATAACTTCCATGTCCGGTTCGTTTTCCCATAATCTCCTTTCTCTGTCTCTCCCTCCCACCTTTTTTTTTTATTTCCACACGTATAATGCGCATGCGTGCAGGTAAGATTGATCGCGAACGTACCATGTGTCCATCGTGTGCGCTCATAAACCATACAACGAGGGATCCATCGGTCCGTGACCAGTTACGCCCCTCACAACCGCGACGTTTCCTGCGGATAGAGCCAGCTACCGGAAACCGGTTCCTCTCCGGACAGAAGGGAGCAACGAGCCCCGGAGTCAATAGATCGATGCCAGACGCAATTCGGCCGGCTGCTATGAGCGAAGGCGCATGCAACTGGGGATTCATCGAATTTTATTCGATTCCCGGTTAAATTCGATAATGGAGAACGAAGACAGGGGGGGGGGGATAATTCGCGCGGTGCCTGTACTCTACCAAGAATTTTCGTGCGATCGTCGCGCGCTATTCACGTGCCGGAAATTATTAATCCGATAGAACATTTCGGATGATAGGTTTATATCGGGTCGCTAGATCCCGCGAATAAATCGCGTTTATTTAGCTGCGCTTTTGATCCCGTTGGAGGTGTCCCGTGACACTGATGATGACCGGGAATTGCGAGTTTTATACGGATATAACGTTTGGAAATATGCAAAATATTAATCTGAGTACGGTGCAGGACGGTTGAAAACACGCGTGTGTTCGCGAGGGAAAATAAATTTCTGTAAATTTCGCTGTTGGTTGATTAAAAATTATACATTTGTATGAAATGCGCACCGCGCTGGTGATCAATCGTATAAGAGTGACAGTGATTTATAGGTGAAAGATATTTTTATGTTTGATTTTTATGTTTGACGATACTTCATATTTGTGAGTGAATGTTACACGTGATAATAATTAATTGAGGTGACATAGGCCGCAGTTGCGTGGATTTTTTAACACTTCAATCTCCTCTTACAGGAACGCTATTTAAACATTATGTCAAATAATATTTCTGTTTCATGTTGATCATAGATAGCTTTCTTTCGTACAGATGAGAATTTGGTACAGAAACCTAATCCATCTGTTACATGCTTATAATCCCACAAAATTGAATATATTCCTTTCTTCTTATTCTATCGATTAATCCTTCATCCTTCGTAAACGAAAACATGAATTTTCGTGTCTTTCAACATAGAATATAACAGCACCGGGCTGTTAGCGTGATTTCTTTTCGAAAGTGATCTACATAATCATCCTGCCAGATTTAACGATGCTGCTGTTTAAGCGGACAAACGTACAACCGAGAAACTGCACTCTCGGGAAAGTAAGTAAGTAGATATTCCTCATCGATGTCGTTTCTCGTCCGAGATCGCCGAAGCAATTTCGCATCGAAATTTCCCAAAGCGTCTTACTTCCCTTGCCAAAGGACGTTCTATTCTTGGAAGAGGAACGGACGTCTGGAAACGAAATCCTTCCAAAACTGGCTGAAACATTGGATCGAACTGATCTGGCCGGCTCAGAAAGAGAGGGAGAGAGAGAGATCCCTGCTTTTTCTCGAACGCTAAGAATTCGGCTGACCGCGGCCAGGATTCAGGAACAGGATCTTCGTCGATGGCCTGGTTTTTCGCGTTGAAGTTCAAACGGCCTGAAAATTTGATAGGACACGTCCGCGTCCACGTCCGCGTACGTATCTTCGTTGCGGTCCCATTAGGTTATCGAAACTGCGCGCTACCCTGGAATTACGGGAAAAGGGAAATTTCCCTGTTCGGGTTACACGATTGCTCTAATTTAAAGGTAACGCCGTCGTCGGCCCATTTACGCCCACGATGCACATCGGGTACAATGCCACGCGTTGTTGACCCACTTACCTCGATTCTTTCGCCACCTTGAGCGTGAATCCCATTTCGCAACCGATATTGGCCGTGGTGTTTTACGCTACTTTATGCTTTTCAAGAAACGCGATCATTATTACAGGCTTCTTCGAGTAATTCCACGATACCTGTCTACCTCGGTTATTTGTTCCGGTCGATCGTTCATGCAAGTAGCGCAACGCATCCACTTTAAGCGATAATTTATAGTGCAGAGGACGCTTGCTATTTGTTTAGCAATTTCAGTTTGATAGGCTGAAGCTTTATATTAACTACTGTGTAATGTTTTATTAACTCGAAAGAAAGATCTGTGTATTGCTTTTGAAAGATACTTTATTATATCCTTGAACACTTTCATAAAAATTTTTTAAATATGAGTAAGTATACGAAATTGTGTATTAATGATTGTTTCTTAGGTAATTCCGAAGATTGTGCTTCATATTTCAGTTTAATAGTGGTAGCATTGAAATGGATAGTAAAATGCAAATTAGAAAATAGACCAATAATTTTATTTGCTATTTTATTATCTTACAATAGTAAAATCTATTTTATACTTATATTTTATTAATATTGTACTAGTGATTTATAATGCTTTAATATTTGCGAATTGCTTACGTGAAATGTAATGCAAATTAGAAAATAGACCAATAATTTTATTTGCTATTTTATTATCTTACAATAGTAAAATCTATTTTATACTTATATTTTATTAATATTGTACTAGTGATTTATAATGCTTTAATATTTGCGAATTGCTTACGTGAAATGTAATGTAAATTAGAAAATAGACCAATAATTTTATTTGCTATTTTATTATCTTACAATAGTAAAATCTATTTTATACTTAGATTTTATTAATATTGTACTAGTGATTTATAATGCTTTAATATTTGCTGAGCGAATTGCTTACGTGAAATGTTTATAACCTCGATAGAAATGTTTAATATTGCATTCTTTTTTGTTCCTTTGTTTATACCACCTTCAACTTCGTTACAATTTTTCGTCATAGAATCGGTGTTTGGAGAGGAAAGCGTTCTCCGGAAAATTGGAAGGCGCGACGGCCATTTCATGTTCCTCAATCCCATCGTTGTACGTTTCTCTGTGCTTTCAGAATATTGCTCTCCGTTCCCCCTTTCCCCCCTCCGTTTTCGTATCGTCTGTTGCCTGATGTATCTCCTGTCATTCAGATTAAAAGTTAAACCCGCCAGCTGCAACGAAACGTTACGGGATTTATACGATTTAATGGAGCGTTAAGCTCTTCTTCCTCTTATCAGTTTATATAAGATTACGTAAGATTCGAGCTAGCGTAACAAGATAATCATTATACGGTTCGAAGACGTGCAAGGGTGCATGCTTGTTACGTAAAGTATTTTATGAAATGTGTCTAAAATTATTTGATTGGAATATATTTATTGAAAGGAGTAAAACAGAATATCTAATCAACTGTCTTAAAATTGATGCTTCTGGTGTAATTAGAGTTCAATATTTTACCTATAGCACGTTAAAACTATGAGAATTTAATATTAACCTCTTAACCTCTTAATAAGAGGTTGAATATTAAACAGAATGATAGGATTTGAAATATATCAATTAAATTTAAGATACATAAAGGATAATAATACAAAATTATACAGTTTAGTATAAGATACTATGATATGAAATCATATTCTACACCAAAAAGATGTTGATTTTAAGGCACTTATTGGATTAAACTTTTCTTTAGAGTTCTTAATGCAAATTTTAAATGTAAATTTTGAACTATTAAATTTAATACACTTAAAACTAATCAATCGATGTGTAAATGCTAAGATAAATGCAATACTGCAAGCATGCTTTTTCTAACTATTATTTGGATATTGTGTTTGAAATTGTCGTGCAATGAAAGGAACTGTACAAAGAAAATAACAAAGTAACGTTTTACCCTCATAGCTGCAGATATGCTGACTCTTCAAATTCTCCGAATCTATCCCGAAATCTTCCCCCTTTTGTGGATCGTTTATCTTGCTTTTAGCCGAGAAACAGGTCCTTCGTTTCAAACTCTTCGTATTGCCGGCAGAAGAAAAGTAATAGGCACGCGAATTCTTTGGCTGCGTTGTTCACGAAAATTCGGCACAGATTAGGAGCGGGAATGGTAATACATACTGACGTCGGAGAATAAAAGGTTCGCACGCTGAACCAGAAAATTATGGAGCACGCCGGAATACATTTTGTTTTAACGAGGGATATACCTCGAAGCGAACATTACCCGAACGCACAGTTTTGAAAAAGGTTCCGTGAAATCAGACCACCGGAATTTTTCTTCGTAACAACGTATATTTGCTTTTAATTCAACGTATGGTTTTCGCTAGTGAAACTTCTGTGTTTGGCTTTCATTTTTAAATACGTATCCAGTTAAAGATAGAAGCTAATAGCAAGGTATGGACAGGGTTTGGATTAATGCGTAGCGAAAATTATTCGTACGAAATATGATTGGAATTAGTTAGTATCTGTTTAGACAAATTGAAACCCAGTAGTTCGGTTAATCAATGCGACTTTTCACAGATGAATCAGAACAGAGGGCAATTTGTATGAATTTTAGTCTCATTATTACTGAAAAGTGTGCAGAAACTGCAGAATGTGTTTGCATGTTATTTTACATTTATTTTAACGTAAATATTTACGTAATAATTAATCAGACTAAACTGCGTTAAACTTTCTGTCGTTTAACGATACAAAACTTTGGTACTCGTAATAAAACGTCACTTGGAAAAATATGAGGAAACTCGGATATTTTGTATAGCCACCGATGTTTAAAACTTTTAAAGTTGAAATAGAGGATAGGAAAGGACAAGTTGAATGCGTGTTGCGGAAGAAAGAGTAGCTGTTCCAGGAACATGATTTTTCAGTGAATCACAAGCTTGAAGTGTAGGTTTCGTTGAGCTGTTCGAGAAACCCGTTCCCCTTAGAAATGACCGTCACTTGTTATGAAAAGTGAGTTGTTTTCTGTTGTCATTAACTTTCAACATTTACTATTTGCAACGTACTTTTTTTTACAGTATTCTATCATGAAAAATTCTGTCCTCTCTTTGCGTTTAAACATATTGTATCCTACTTTCAACTTTGACGTTGGATACATTTCTCGAAATTGTTCAGAAAACCCGTTCGTCGACGGATTCGAATGATATATATGTTCGACAAAAAGTCGTTTACGTTTTCACGTAAATCTCTGATCATTAATCGCAATATTAAGCTGACAATAGACCGAAATTCGAGGTGAATTTAATTTCCAGCGTACTTCAAAACGAGCTCGTTCGTCATTAATCACGTTTAATTGCACGCGCAGGGCGAGCTTTCGATAAAGAAGTTCTCCGCTTCGAAAGTTAATTCGCCGTAATCTCTTTTGCAATGGATAAATTAACAAGTAGAGCGAACCCCGTAATATTAATAGAAAAGCGTTATTCGCGTGGCGGACTTCCATTTCTTCTTCGACGAACTTTCCTTCGTTTCACCTTGTACACGTCGCTGATTTTAGCGTTCGTAAATTTTCCGCGATTTTCATAAAGTTACTTCTGGGGCGGGGGCCACGTTCGACGGGAGAAAGGGCGTTCCTTGAGGAACAGAATTCCTCGATTTACGACGTGACCTAGACGGATCTAGCATTTGATATCGCATTGTAATATCTCGCGAGATCAACCTGCATTTGCAACATTCAGAACACGTTGCGCATGTAGACGTTACATTGTGAGGTGACGTTCGAAAATTTATTGCTTGTCTTCCGCATATTCTTGCAAATATTATGTAATGATGTGGAACGTTAAAATAAAAGCGTGTGCAAGTAATTGATTATTTTCAGAATTTTTTAAAGTACAAAACTAGATTTAGAGAAGAAGCTTAATTTGTTCTAAATTAGAGATATTAGTTGCAGTAATTTTTTTTGCACTTATTTTATACTGCATTTTATATTATAAGCTATAAGAATACTTTTAATATTGTCAAATAGTATATCAATGAAACAAGCATCTTTCTCTATATATATTGGGTATTAATTTAATTGTTTTACACTATTGTTTTGATGCAACATCCAACTTTTATGGATTTTTTTTAATCCTTAAAAGACGATAATTTGGATTATCTCGTTTACTTGTTTCATAGGATGCGGATTAATACCTTACGAGATAGAAATATGTGTCGAACGTGCAGTAATGCACAGTATGAATAAATATCCAAAATTGAATGCACATTCTTCTTTGCGCACAATAATTTTCGCCTGTAATATATCTTTTCATATTTATTGACAGAAGGTAAATAAATTACAGCTGGTTGTGTAAAATTTGATGCAATTATGATATTTGCCTCAAACATAATCATTGATATCTTATTGATATCCCTTTATACATATACACTGCATTCGCAGACAAATTAACGGATTTCAACAAATTCGATGAAATCTCCGAACAAAAGCATCGTTAGCCTGTATTAATTATAAAATGAACATCGAATCGAAATAAATTTATTTCCATCAATAATATAATAATATCCCATATGAAATTTTAAGGCCGAGATAAGAAATGTTGTGAAGCATGTTTCATGCAAGTGTACAAGCGTTCTAGAGGAGCATAAATACCGCGAAACATATCTGCCGTGAAAATAATCATATTGCTGCGTTTCCCTCGAAACGGTAATATCGCGGTACAGCAACGTCAGACTTTGCCGTTTAAAATTTTCAAACACAGCACCGATAAGTTTACGCGGCTCCCTGTGGACACATAAATTGGAAGAACGATGCATAGATGGCATCTACAGGGTAAAGTCCCGTCGTTTCCTTTTGTCGCACACGGCCGCGCTGGAATCGCGAAGAAAAGCCGCCTAATATAAATTCATGTTGTGTCCCCGAAAATTACGAACGGTACCAAGCCGCGGGTACTATTGCCAGGTCGACCACCGTGGGACACTTTGTCTCGTTAACGTGACCGTGGATCCACCCTGCAAACACGAAATAATTCGAACAAAAATTCCCCAGGCGTCCGACTTCGAATTTTCCGGTTACGAGCAAATTTATTTATCTTACCCTCCCTCTCACTCCTCCCCTCTTACTCCATCCCTCCCTCTCACACTCACTCTCTCTCTTCCCTCCCTCTCATCATCACTCTTTCTTCCCTCCCATCATCACTCTCCCTCTCTCTCTTTCTCTGCCCCCCCTCTCTCCCCCCCTCTCTCTCTCGTCCCTCCCTCACCATCTCCCTTCCTTTCTCACCCCCTCTCTCTCCCTCTCACCATCTCTCCCTCCCCCTCTTTCCCTCCCTCTTCCTCTCTCTCTCTCTCGCTCTCTCTTTCCCCCTAACGCCACGCGTCCTACATTTTTTCCTCTCCATTTTTACTTCACGAGGAAGATCGAAGCGCGCAACGTACAGGTACACGTGCAACGGTATTACACGTTACAATAGGGCTTACGGTTAATGAGAAGGTAGAAAGCGCGAACGCGAATACGAAGCGCGGCTCGAGTTTTGGCATAATAAATGCATAACTTTCGCGAGCTCGCCGGAAGAAAATGCATAGCCGGGTCTCAAACGGCGGGTAGGGCACGCGGATGCGCTAACAAGTTACAAGAACTTTAAGTCTATGACGGATGTGCCGCGTTGCGTAATGAAGAAAGTTCGAAATGGAAAGGAATAAAATTCGTGTCGAATGTAGCTCGGTAAAATTCAGCGAGTCACGTAATTCCTCGTGATGCTCAATGAGTAACACGCTCGAGGGTGTCGTTGAATCGGGCGAGATGGTCTTTAAAACGGTGTCTGTTCTTTTCTGTGTTGCAGCGCGCCGATTGAACGAATACATCCGCCACTACGAGCCACTCTCTTATCCCACCGAGGAGGTTCATCGAGGTCACCTGAGGGCCAAGAGGTCGGTTACCCGCGACAATTCCGTGACTCTGAAGTTTCGCTCGCACGGAAGGGACTTCCATATTCGGCTGAAGCGGGACCTGGCCACCTTTAGCAATAACTTAATTATCGAGGGCCCTTCCGGCCAAACGGAAGACCTCGATACCTCGCATATTTACCAGGGCCATTTAGTCGGTAAGTCGAGCTTTGATCAACCTTTTTGCACACGCTTCCGTAAACTGAGACACGAAGTTTCGGGTAACGTGATAATTTTGTGAAATTGATTTATCTCGGTAATAGAGGTTTGTTAAAACTGTGAAAATCAAAGGTTTTTTTAGGTGAAAAATTTGCTTGAAAAATATTGTTTCACGTTTGGTGTGAAAGAAAGATTATTGAATCCCACGATGACTAGGTGGGTAATTAAAAAAGATTTAAAAATTGACCATAAAGTACGTGCTCACAGTGTTGTGCAAATTAATGTGAACACACGTGATTATTTTAAGATTCTTATATCTTATTATATTGTTGTACAAAAACATAATAATGTCAAAGAGAATGACGTATAAAAATTCAGTAAAAATGTATGTTTCGAAATTTCATAAGTACTTTCATAAGATAATTAATTTTAATCTCAATTTTACGATTTCGTCTTCAAGACACTATACCTAGTCTTAATGTCATATAACACAACTAGCATTTTGGATTTCGAAACTTCAAAGAGTTGTAAATTTATAGAAAAACAAATTCTTTTCAAATACGAAAGCCAAAGAATTGAATTTTGGCCAAAAATTACCGTTTTTCGAACCACTGTGCCAAGACACGCTGGTGTGTAAGGTCAAGTCATCTCATCAAACGTATCTGTGCATGGGAAAGGAAATAAGCAGTTGTACCGTAACTCGTTATAAAATACGACAGAACGCGGAAAATGGTTTAAACAGCCGCGAGTTTCCTGTAGCATAAATCACGATCCCTTTGCTCATTGCTGCTCTAAACATCACCATCCTCGAATGAGCCAGTACCGTTTCACGGTATAGTCCACGCGTTGTGTCTGCTCTTAAGCCCTCCACGATATCCAGGTGTGGCACGCAAAAGTGCGTGTCGCGTTAGATACCGGGTGAGACCTTTATTTTCCAGTCTAATAATTCACCGGAGTTCGTGCGCGGGGGCACATTTTAAATTATGGATTGCCTCGCTTGCTCGTTGGAACGGTTTATCTTTCACTTTTGCGCCTGCAACCTCCTAGGTATGACCCGGTTACGTCTGCGTGTTTACTGCGAGCAGAAAGGAAAAAGCTCGATCTTCAATTTCAACTCTTAACCCTCTAGACGACCGTATCTAGAACGAACCTTGCGTTTTTCACGCATTCCCTGTATTATTACAGATCTATGCAGTTGCATAGACTACAGTGGAACGTGGATCATTCGAATTGATTGGAGGACAGATAAGTTAAGATAAACGGTTCTTTGAACAATCGATTCGAAAGGATTGAACTTTTTATTGTGTCATGATGCGAAGAAAGAAATTAAACAGTTTTTGAACATGGATACGCGAAAGAATAATTACCTAATAAAGAGACAGTAGAAGAATAAATTAAACGTTGTTGGATATCAACATTTACCTAAATATATCCGTAACCCAGTCTATATTTGGATGATGAATCCAAAATTCAAATAATTGATGTTCTACTGTACATAAATTGCTTATGCTACTCCTCTGTTATTAGAAATAATGATATTGCGATTGTTTAACACTATTAAGACAGTAAGACAGACTACAAATTTTTCTCAGAAAATAAACAGTGAAGAAAGAAGTGAAGATTTAAAAATGTATTATACGTATATTTGAGAAAAAGTCTAAAATTTAAAGGCGATTCAATTACATTGTATCTATGAAATTCTAATCGAAATTTTAAAAACGGTCATTTGACTGGTTGTGGTAGGAATAGTGTAAACCTATCTGAATTTATAAAATGAATTCTGGCATGATTTTGTTTGTTGATCAAGAACTGTAAATTCAGAAGCATGAGCTTTCCTATCGAATATAAATTGCTTCTATTTTTTAAAAGTGAAAAATCGCGATTCTATAATATACCTTGGTTTCTCCGACTTTTTCACATGCTTTTTCAATGAATTTTTCGTACAATTATTTCATTCTAATCGTGGAATTTCTTGATTTGTAATTCTCATGAAATATATGTGTTTGTGGGGCGAGTTATACATTTCAGTTCCAGTTAGATCAGCAAATAAGTAATAGTAAATTCCATTTCATATCTAATACCTCCTTTTCACTGTTTCCACTGTTGTAAACATCAAAATGGATACCAAGGTAGTAAGAGCTACTGCAATTTTATTATCTTCGGTGTTGCTTTCTTGAAATAAAGTATAACCGACGTCGTTATATACAATTCCTCTCGCGTAAGAACACTTTTTCCAGGACATGCATAGAAGATCAACGCATTTTGACAGCGAATTTCGTGTGATCATGTTGCTCGCGGTAGAATAGTTAATTTGTTGAATTCCAAGACTGAAACGAACGTACACGCTGTAACCCATCCACCGTTCCACGTAGTCATCCAAGATTTATAGTCTTCCATAGAGATACAATTCTCATGGAAATTGAAGATAACAAACCGTCAGAATCGCGTGCATTATACAGTTTCCACCGCATCTTTTCAACCTTTTCTATCGCTATTTATTTCCAAACAATAGCGTTCGTAAATATAATTCAAACCTGTTCTCAGCTTGATGTACTGTAGTTTCTAAAAACGGTATTATATGTAACGTACTTTAGTTTCTATTTAATACGTTTCATTGAAAATAAATGATGACTGATACATGAAATAGCAAGGTAACGTAATGCAACGTAACGTAAGAATATTATTATAAAGTAACAATAAATGAACGAACACATGCAAAAGTGAAAGGATTGTTCGTTGATGCACCAAATAATGCCATTTTATTTATAACTATTTGTCTGTATTCGCTATATCATAGTTTCGTTCAAATTAACATTGAATTTAAAAAATCATTTCCTTTCCAAGTATAAAGGGATATGATACATATTACCTTCTTCGAAACATACATTTTCTGTTACACATTCTAATCCTCTTCATTCATTAAAAATTTGTTTCAAAGCCTTGTCTTAAACACTTCTGTACCTTACTTAATAGGCAGAGACAGTGCAGATAAACAAAACAATATTTTTCTTATTGCGTTATTTATATTCATATTAACAAGGGATAATTCCGTAGTATCATATATAAATTGATTGAGTAATAGCTTTCTACTCTACAGTATTTAAAGGCTATGAATCCGGCCTTGTCCTACTTGTATGACCGTCGCATGCATTTATTTATCCGCTGAACCCGATCAACGTATAACGCTATACAATTGTGAATCGCCGCTAAACAGAGGCCTTTTTATTTCTAGGAGAGCCCGGCAGTCACGTGTACGGGAGCATCAGTGACGGTGTTTTCCACGGGAAAATCATTTCACCTCGAAGCGGCGCGTGGTACGTGGAAAAAGCGCACTATTACTTTCCGCCTCACGAGATAAACGACACGTTGCATTCTGTGATCTATCACGAAAATGACGTTGGCGACCCGTACACTCATCTTCGAAAAGGTACGTTAAATCATCTGTATTTCGTTGCTTATTCTCGTCGTAAACAACAGTACCGGAAAAACCCATTTGCTCCGACAAAACACTTTGAACCAGATGTATTACACCGCGAGGTGTTGCAAAATGTTTCAGTAAAAATTGGAGTATAATTTCTATGCGCCAGAACAAGGAAAAAAGATCCACTGTATCTGCTAAAATGCATCTTAATGAATATAGCATATTTTTATTGTCATCGGTACTGTAAATACAGTGGCTCCAAAAAGTATTCGTACACTATGTCATAAATAAATTCGTTTAATCCTGAAATTCTGAGTCTGATAGAAGTATTTGATAATGTAGATCGTAATAGTATACGTATGAATTAATCTTTTCTTTTCATCTAAATGCCATTTTAAAGGGGTGAAACCAGCGTTGAAGTTTCTGAGTTTTCTCTCATTTTTAAAAGATAACTTTGTAATGGTACTTGATGAAGCAAAACCTTTCGAATAGAAAATGTTTAATTTTTATTACTCTATCGCCCTGTCATTAAAAAAGAACACAGAAAATCTTGTGTTCAAAGCGTGAAAAATCGCTGAAACTTTGAGATTCGTTATTAGCCCCCTTAAAAGATATTTTGTCATCAAAAAGATTGCTCCACGCAGAACTCACCATGCTCTATACACACATAAAGTTGCATTGAAATCAGAATTTCAGAAGTGGATGAATTTCCTTATAATACAATGTACGAATACTTTTTGGAGCCACTGTATATTTCTTTCTTGATCATTTCTGCAGTGATTGTTCTATTGGAACATAGCGTTTGTTTGTTTTGCATAAATTAAAACTATGTATGCATTGAAAGTGATAGTGGACACTTCGTATACCTACTTTCAATTCATCGTAAATAATTTTACGTATAAATTCATAAAGAATCATTTTCAGCAAGATTTCGCGTATCTTTCATTGCCGTATCACGTGGTCGTTATGCGATAAATGTAGTCATAGCGAAAGAGTTGATATTCATTTCTTGACACGTGTCTATAAAATTCTTCTTTTTGCTTTGACGCACAGAATTCATATCGAACGTTCTGCCTAAGTTTTTTAAAACACTCTATACATATACATAACCACATAAGTAAACGCGTGACATCCACTTAATGCACTCGAAATCATGCGACACGTGATTCTTGATAATGGTACGCTGGCACGACAATTAATTTTAATTGCACCGCTGTGTGCATTTCTGCGGCTGATCGAAACAATGTTTCTGCGTATTGGAGACAAGGCAATATGCAAATTTCTTTAAACATTGATAAAAAGCTTTTTCTCGCGTTTGTGTGTCTATAAATGCGTTGTAATAGCCGTGTTACAATTGCATTCACATAGGCGAACAAAGCAGAGCTGGAGTGACGTCTAAATAAAGATAAACGTAGGAATCAATACCGTTTAAATCGATAATAATGTTGATTGCGCGCAAACCGCGTAGAGTAATTGTATCTGCGAAGTGAAACAATGCAAGCGTAACACATTAGTCGAGCAATATTCTATGTGGTTTCATAATGTTCCATCAAGTACAACTCTATTCTCCAAATGTAACGCGAGAGGAGGAGAATAACCAATTCGAGTTGAACACAATTGATTTGAACAATGGTATTATTCTAACAATCAAAGAATAGGATATGTTAAATTATAAACGAGCGTAACGTTACAGATAATATGCGGTAATCAGAATACGAGAACTAGAATTAAAACTAGGATAGAAAAAATAGAAAGATGAAACTTTTTTTATGAAGCAAGAAAATATTTCAGAGGTCGCTATGTTATTCGCTGACCTTTTAACGAGCAATATCTGTTGCGGAATATTTGATATGCGCTGAAAAACGTTTCTGTCTTTCATGATCTGAGCTTTCATCAATGTTATACAAATTATGCAAAACACCGTCGTGCCATGAAATCGCGAAAGCTTACGAAAAATTTAAATTCATGGATGAATCATAAAATAGATACATAGTTACAAAATAATTTCAGTTATTTATACAATCTACTTTCTACAAATAAAATGTGTAACTTTCAAACAAACTTTGTGTACTTGTGTGTAGTACGTAAGTGGCAATCCAAACAATTAGCACTGTCACCTTTCGATCAGTTCATTGGAAACCATTGATCGCTTCTCTGACCACAAGAAGATTTTCTTTCAAACCTTTTTCTCGCCGGAACCCATCAAGTGAAACGAACTCGAAACATAGTTGACAGGTAGTGTTGTTCCACGTATAAGCAGCCTTTTAAGGCTTGCACCCTCTACTAAGCATCCTGTTCTGCTTCAACAGCGAGTATGATTAGCGTCGTTGCCTTTAAATTAGTTCATTGAGAACCAGTCTTCGCTTTTCTGACCACGAGAAGGTTTTTTCTTAAGCCCTTTTTCTCGCAAAGCTCGTTCAACGGGGCAAACCCGAAACGCTGATTAGCGAGCAGAAACGGAATTCGCTGAGAGAGAAAGCATGACCGTTCTGGGCGACTTTGAAGCAGCATCTGCGTTTCTGGCGGACAGGTCGGGTCGACAGAATATTTGTAAGGGCATCACGCGACCCTGCGTTTATACACTTGGACGGACACCCCTTTGCCGTGCGACGTACACGTCCCTCCCTTCTCCGTGCTGTCTTCGACAACAGTTTAATCGGCGTTGCGAGGTGTCCTTAAAGGAGCCTTCAGCCGTGTGCAGTTTCTAAGCGAATCGAATTTACGACACACCTTCCCGTCTGCATAACTAACTTCATGCAGTGTGTAAAGTCCGTCCAAAAGTATGGCATGATTATAAATTAAACATCGATGCTGATCGATGTTGTCGCATTTAGAGGCGAACGGAACTTTCAGAGATTGAAATTAAGTAGAGGACGATGTCTTTGTTTTAGCAATGGAATCTGAAACTCGATCTCTTTAACACGTTCAAAACGCATTGGTCGAAGGTAAATTGGTAAACCGATTGAAACTGAAATCATTTTAAACGGTATTATTATTGAACGCCATTTAAACGACATTTAAAGCAAAAGCTATGCGACAGTTTTCTAAGCCCCGCACTTGAACACGTTAATTGCTATTTCGGTCATTTAATCCTTTGCGCTCAAGAGGTGACTGCTGATAATCAAACGATAGCGATGTTGCAAGTTTTCGGATGCAAATAATCGTGTTTAAAAATTTTAGCAGCCTATATCTGAAATAAAGGAATATTAAAATAAGTCAATTCTGATTTCTGTAATTTCAGTGTTTTATACTTGGAAATGTTTAAAGACAGAGAGCCGTCTTTCGGGCGCAAAGGATTAAAAGTGTGCACTTAATCACTTGATTAATTTTACGATTACGCTATATTTCTGAATAAACTATACTGCGAATTGCTGAGAAGATGCAACCTAAATGCTACTAAAGCAAGGAGGGTATTTCGTTCGTTCCGCCTAACCCAATTTCTAATATTTTTATAATTCCTACCATTAATATTTTGAAGAAGCAGTCTGATCGTTATTTTAAAAGCAATAAAGTTCTTAGAGTCGCTGGATATGGCATTTCTGCTACGTTTGCTCTCTTTCCATCGTGCGGCGTTCATGAGTCTATTAAAGGATATTTTTCCAGCCAATATTGACAATACGTGAGTTCTAGCTCAATAATTGCATTAGAGAAGGCGATCCTATGAAAAATCAACCAACGAGATCCATGTTCCTTTTGTTTGCCGTCTTCTCGGTAACGCACAGCGGGTTGTTCGTGAATAGAAACGCGTGCAGATGTGCGTCGCGTAGGCGGGTTAGGGAGTCAAAGTTAAACAGGTAGAACAGCCAGGAAGCCAAGGTTTGAGGACTTACGTGAGTCACGAGTTAGAGCGATTAACGATGAGCGCATTGTTTGATTCAGACGCGGAACATTGCACTTTCCGGGCCATTTACCTTGAAAACAGATGTGTCGACGACACTGCGTGTACGCGCCACTGCTGCCTTTCCAGTCATTTCCTTTTTTTGAGCTCACTTGCTTTCATCTTCCTTTGCCTTTATCTGATAATGCTCTCGACAGTGCCAGTCAACTTTCTCCAGGGAAATACGCAGAATTTTTGAACCATCATTTTGTATATATCTTGCATACGTTTTATAAGGATTTTTTTATTACTATATTAATCGTGCGAAACAGATTTTCAATTTTTTTAATTCGTATCAAATTAAAAAAGGATGTGAAGAAAGTAATCATGATCTCGAATCGTGATAATCTATAAAGGTGTAATATTATATTTAGACATTCTGTATGTGGGTTATTATTTTTGTAAATAAATATTTAGAGGGAGATATTCCAGTAAAATAAAGTATTCCTATTTAATTATAAAATTTGTCTAGATTATCTTTCAACAAAAGATTATGATGATGTTAAAAACGTTCCTTCCTCGGCTTTAATAAAATTTATCTTTCAAAGGATTAAAGATTCAAACAGTTCATGAATAACTCGTGATCATACAACGATCTCTTTGCTATGCTACTCTGTTAAAATATTTGAAAACTTAACTGAAGGAAGGGTACTCGTTCCTGAGTTTTTCAGTAGCTGATCGGGTATCTGCAGGTACTCTGTTTTTCTTTAAAACCAGTCCGCCACCATACACAGAGATTACAGTTTCCGTATAAAGGTACGGCCTCCAGCGAGGAGCCTGATAACGCGAATTCCGCTTGCTATTCCTGATATCATTACGGAAGAAAGTGGTCCATTTGAGCGCGTATACGGACTACGAGAGAAACAGGAAACATCCGCGTGGAAGGTATTCACCAGGTTTTGAATTAGACACAGTGTCTTGTAGCAGTGGTTCTTAATCATTTATAAGCCACCAAACATTTTTAATCTTAACAATAATTTTCGAAACACTAAAATCGTCTAAGGCTATAAACCTAACATAATAAAAGTGAACACATGTGGGTTTTAAACTGGAATTTTAAAAGGAATTCAATGGAATAAGCATTGAAGTATAATATGTATATATATAAAATACATAAAATAAAAATAAAAAGTTAAATTTTGTGCTGTTTTTATATTTTTTTACCCCAGTTTTCTATACAATCGGATTTGGGCCCAGCGAGAATCTCAGCCCAATCACGCTGGCGCGACGAACGTGTTAATCATTTATAAATCATCAAACACTTCTGATCGTAAAAAAAATTTTCGAAACACTAAAATCGTCAAAGGCTATAAACCTAACATAATAAAAGCGAACACATGTGAACCTATCCTATAGCAGTGGCTCTTAATCATTTATAAGTCACCAAACATTTCTGATCGTAAAACAAAATTTTTAAAACACTAAAATCGTCAAAGGCTATAAACTTTGACTAAGCTTAACATAATAAAAGCGAACACATGTGAGCTTATCCTGTAACAGTGGTTCTTAATCTGCTATAAGTCACGAACCACTTTAGATTCCAAGAAGAAATTACGGACCGCTAAAATCAGTAAGGCCATAAATCTAACAATAAACGTAAGCAGGTGTGAGCCTCCAGGGCCAATAATACAGTACACCTGCCTTTGTTTTCATAAAAGTTTTTGTGACTCTTCATAATAAGCTCACGAAACACGTGTTCCGTAGGACATCGGTTAAGAACCACTGTCCTATAGAGACGCGTACGCGCATACGGATTTCCCCGTGACCTCCGCTGTGTTTACAGCATTTCTGCAAATAACTGGCGCTTAAATAAACAGTCGTCGTATCGCATATAATATTTATCGTGCTTCCGCGTCCATATTACACTTCGCGGACAAACGCCCGCCATCTTGCCTGTTTGCGCGCCGGATACGTGCGTGCCGTTATGAATCTGCAGCATTAATGTTCCACGAGGATGGTACGATTTTTGTTTACACAATAAATGCAGGCATAGCATACATGCGAATTTCTTCGATATCTAAAATGCCTTTTCCATCGTTTTTTGATTCGTCACGTGTAATCTCAAAATTTATGCAACTCTCATTGTTCCGTGTACTATCCCGTGTAATAGAACTAATCATAAATAGATACCGTGAATAGAAGTCATTTATAAGCACCTACAGTGGCTCCAAAAAGTATTCGTATGCTATGTCACAAATAAATTCGTTTAACCTTGAAATTCTGTGTTTGATAAAACTTTGTGGGTATGTCGATCGTAATAGTATACGTATGAATTAATCTTTTCTTTTCATCTAAATGCCATTTTAAAGAGGTGAAACCGGCGTTGAAGTTTCTGAGTTTTCTCACATTTTTTAAAGATAACTTTGTGATGCTACTTGATGAAGCAAAACCTTTCGAATAGAAAATGTTTAATTTTTAACACTATATCTCCTTGTCATAAAAAAAGAACACAGAAAATCTTGTGTTCAAAGCGTGAAAAATCGCTGAAACTTTGAGATTCGTTATCAGCCCTCTTAAAAGATATTTTGCCTCCAAAAAGATTGCTCCACGCAGGACACACCATGCTCTGTACACACATAAAGTTTTATTAAAATCAGAATTTCAGAAGTAGATGAATTTCCTTATAATACAGTGTACGAATACTTTTTGGAGCCACTGTACATTAAATATAATTTTATTTTTATAGTGTTCAGAGTATTTAAAATGAAATTATTAACACTATTCCTACCACGACCGGTCAAATGACCATTTTTAAAAGTTTGATTAGAATTTCATATATAAAACATAATTGAATCGCCTTTAAATTTTAGACTTTTCCTCAAATATACGTATAATACATTTTTCAATATTCACTTCTTTTTTCATTGTTTATTTTCTGAGAAAAATTTGTAGTCTGTCTTACGTGGGAATGTCGCAGTAGGAATAAGTACACGTGAAGTGTCGGTAGGAATAGTGTTAAAACTTAATTATTACTCAAAATTTGATTGGCATCAAATGTTAAACAAGTGCTACCCTGTTGATTGTGAATTTGGCTATAAAAATGTATCTCAGAAAGAAAAGAAACTTTGAGCTTCTTGGTTTACATAATAAAATTAAATTAATATTTTCTTCAACGATGTTAGTAAGAAAAAGGTAGTTGTTGAAGTTGATTTTTATGTTCTTAAATCATGACTCTTATTGAACGTTAAAGTTTTGAAGGTACTTGGTTTTTTTTATTGCTGAGCTTTTTATTAGAAATTCATTCATTTCTAAACTTTCAGTACCTTGCAATAGAAATGTGTTTCATTTGTAATATAATTATAGGCAATAAAAATTACTATATGCATGTGCAATGTATATAAATAGTGTTTTTTAATATTCTTTATATTAATTTTATTTACATTTTAGATACTTCCTGTTTATATCTTTTACGTTCGCGCGTATTTATTATAACATATTGTTTTATCCCGTTTTGTTATACAACTGTTAAATGAAACAAATTAATTCTGGATAATATCCTGTTAGATAATTAATGTGAATCTTTTTATGCGGAAACCTTAGAAAATAGCGTATATACCGTTTCGCTAGCATTATAGCCACACAACCTCATCAAATGTATTATTAACACGATCTGAGACCTTTCATTGAATACAGTTTCAGTGGATCAATTGAAATAATTAATGATGTTAATTAATTAATTATTTCCAGAAAGACAGATGTGCAATCAGAAATCTCGAGTAACGCATTAGCTACAATTATTTATTATTAATAATATACATTTAAAATATTTATTCTGTTTCCGATTATTTCATAGAGCTCACGAATAACTATGAAATATACGAATAATCTAAACCACTTTTGACTCGTCGACGTACTTTAACTGCAAGGCGAAATTGTTATTGCAAATTCTTATTGCATGCGAGCTTGTTTTCGCATTTAAGACAACCTTTAACCAGAATCCACCTTCCCCTCGTTCAATAATTGATCGCATCGATTCGAAGCGTCAATTCGAATCACGAGCTAATTTGCCAAGCTTTATTTAGTGCCGCGATCATTAAACAGGAGAGATTCCCGCGAAGGTGCAGGCGAACGTTTGTCTCTTTCCTATAACACTAATCCGTATTAACATCGATAAAAGATTGCCAATATCAGCAATTTATAACCATCCTCGAAACGCTAACCCGTTAAAGCTTATAGCTTACGGTTAACCCGCTAATAAAACCGGCAGAGATCGCTGCAATTATCTTGGACATGAAAACCTTGTTCTTGGGTCTGCTCCGTGTTTTGGCTGCAAAAAGCACGACGGGAAATTTAGGTAGGGGAACACACGTCGTTGATTCTAATTGGTTGCCGTTATAGGGTTGGTTGGTTATAGGTTAACCATCGATATAAATATTGAGTCGTTCCAGTGTTACAGTTTCACCCCGTCAACCATGGGTAACCTCCATTTTGTTAGCAACGGGATTAATGGTGACTTGTCGATACCAGTATACTATGATTTTGTTATACACGTTACTTTAATCGCTCGGATTATAGAAGCACTGGGTAGTCAATTTTACGTTGTCTTGTTTGTAAAAGGGGTTTGTGATCTACTTTTTGAATATGATTACGTATTGCGATTCGATTCTAACACCACAGAAAAGAAGAAATAGCTAGAGGAATACTTTATTGGTGATATGATTTTTAAATTATTAAAACCGATTTATAAACTGGTTTTAGAAATTTGTAAAAATGTACTATTAAGGATTTTGAGTTTATTTATATGTAGTGTACATGAAAAATAAGTTAAAAAAAATTGTTTTTGAGAACTGACTTTGAAAGCAAAGAGTAATAATGATTATACAGAGAGTAATAATTGATTTTAGGATTTTAGCTCTAAACAACCAATTAGGTCTGTATACAAAGCCGCTAGAATAATATTTTAAACATCGGTGATATGATTTTTAAATTATTAAAACCGATTTATAAACTGGTTTTAGAAATTTGTAAAAATGTACTATTAAGGATTTTGAGTTTATTTATATGTAGTGTACATGAAAAATAAGTTAAAAAAAATTGTTTTTGAGAACTGACTTTGAAAGCAAAGAGTAATAATGATTATACAGAGAGTAATAATTGATTTTAGGATTTTAGCTCTAAACAACCAATTAGGTCTGTATACAAAGCCGCTAGAATAATATTTTAAACATCGAATCGATATTCAATATGATTTGGAATCGAATTAAATTTAGAAATGAGTACACGTATTGTGACACGTATTTCCCAAAGTTGTTTCAAAATTTCCGAAAACGATCAATCCACTTGCTGGTTATTCGATAACCCAAATTCCAGTTTACGACTTCCAGAACAATAGGCTTATTAGTTTATACGAAACCATAAGCAGTTTCGAGAAAGTTCTGGTCTAGTGTAGCTGAAGTATGATTCAACCACCCTTTACGCTTCAGAGTTCTGCTATAGTATGGTTGCCCGTGTGTGCAGTCTTCAGCTTGCCCGGGGCATAAACCGATCGACAGGCGATAAACCACGCTTTCCTGGACAACGATCCTATACCTAATATACCTCTTCCAAGTGTTCTAACAGTATTTTCCAATGTGACATTTTTTAATTTGGTTCTACGTTTCATTTTCACAATACACTAGAGATGTCCGTATCCAAACTAATAAAGAGACAAACGTGACTTTTATTTGGAATGTTTTTTTTTATGACAAACAACTCCCAAGTTATCCAGTTGTGGTTGGAAGTGAATTGTCGAACTTACCTTTTGTGTAAAAGATAATATTTATAATCGGTCATTAAGTACAATGTACGAAAATAAACGTATCTGGCACAAAACTGAAAGTTGGAAGATGAAAGGTGGTAGATGGAAAGTTGGAAGATACCCGTGCGGAAATATAAGTGACAAGCATGTGATGGTGGTGCCGTAGCTGCCACAATTTTTATAGTTCCAAAGTTTATCCATTAAAGCTAGAAACACCTATATCGCGTAAACCTTTCTCACGATTTCAAACTTTAGCTCTGACAATAGATTTACTGCTTGTCTAGCTTGTTATATAGCTTCCTTAGCTAGCTTTCTAGTTGTAAAATTCGCGTATAAGGAAATATAAGTTAGTTTAGTTACTTTACTTAGTTTAGTAAAGTTACTTTATGAATTGAAACTGTCGGTGGAAGTTAATTTTTAGTAATAAAAAATGTAGTGATCTAGTTAAATCTATACTTTTTGTGAGTGAAAAAAACGAAAATTAAAAATACTTTATTGAAATGTGTATAATGAACAAGAACATGACACGAATTGGAAAAAACACACACACACACAGACAATTGCTTCCGCTATTTTAAACATTCTCTTATTTTATAACCATGACATACATAAATCATACAGATCATTCATCACTACATTCGAACCTTAAGATCTATACACAATATCTTTTACATGCTCTCGCCACACTCATCCATCCATACAACCATTCCTCACTCTCATACCACATATTCTATGAACCAATAAATCAATAAATAATCACACTTTTAACATACTATTCTTTCGTTATTTTCTATTACAGCGAAGTTGATACCTACGATATTAATTTCAATTTATAATAATAACTCTAATAACTAAAATAAACTGAAATATCCTACTTTATTAAAGAAAATCATTTTTCTTGCCTTTACATCATTTTTTATTTCCACTCCTCAATTACTTTGTCTTTGTTCCTGTTCACCCCTCTGTTCACATATTATGCTTCAGTTCATACGATGCAGCACACTGTTGTGCTACAAAGCAATGTAAAAAGATCACCAATTATGAACAGAACGAGCAGGTATCCCATCGTCGTTGCAATACGATAGGGTTAGTGCAAAGAACGAGTTCGTTTTTCATCGTATACATTGATCAATAGTATTGTTCGAAGGAAAATTTTATTTTTCGCAAGCGTGGTATTTAATATCTTCTCTTAATCAAATTCATAACACATATTTATTATATTATGTAATGATTAACTAAAAATATACGTAGTTTAAATATTCTTGGAATTCAAAATTGTAATTCATATCTTGAACAAGATGTTATTTTTTAATTTTTTGCTCTTTGTATTGTAACGCAAAAAATAGATAATTATAAAGACCTGCTGTCTCTAATGTAAACTAACACTTCCTTATAATTAACTTTCCCGTTTCTTCAAGCAGAACTAGAATTAACTATTGAATTGCTTAACGTTCAGACGTATAAAAGTGATTTAGAAGTATGAGTTCCAGTTAGTTTCTACTTCAAATCCGAAGTAGAAAGTTAGAGAATCTTTAATTAAAGAAAAATGAAACTTTTGCTCAATGAATACAATATACTAGGGTATACACTGTTCGTTTTGATAAACGGCGGTATGTTGTATAATTTTCGCACAATCAATTAAACATGATCGAACACTTCCTTCGCTCCTTCGCTGTACACCTGTCCAAAGGATCAGAAACGGGTATTGGCATGATTCTGAAATTGAATCGCCTAAGAATCCATGCATTCGTTTCACTTGCGCAACTGCACGCGGCAGCTAAATTTATAGCCACGTTCCATTGTTCGGAATTTCAAAAGGCACCGACACCCGTCACTCGTGTGCAGCTTAGACAACGACCGGGATAAATGGCGCGAGCCGGGGAATCGTCGAAGCGATGCTTTTAAAGCAGAATTTTTAAAGTAATGGATCGCGTTTAATGGCACAGAGGAAACATTAATAACCGTCCCGAAATCCTCCACTCGTAAAAAATGATACAGTGTCGCGTGCTCCTGCTGCTTGTTGGCTTCATTGCCGGCTCGCTCGCTCGCTTGTTGGCAGACGGTGAGTGCCTGGTCGGGGCACGATGAAAAGAGGAAGCCTGATTTCACACCCATACGTAGTACGTACACGGCTGACCACGTCCTCAAAATAATAGCATCGCCGTTACGGACGATACGACACCCAAGGGGAAGCGGTTAAGTTTGTCATTACGTAGCGCATTATGTCCGCGCATCCGCTTTACAGAGACAGCTTCCTGCATTTCGGAATCACTCGAATAATTAAACCGTACATCGGCACTTCCGCTGCGTCGCGTTGTAAACGTCGCTGGTGGTTGCTCGCTGAAAACGGACCGAGATCAATGAACCCGAAGGAAAAGACTCCGCTGTTCAAGATTCGCTTTATATTATGTACAGTGCCTCCAAAAAGTATTCGTACACTATATCGCAAATGAATTCGTTTAACCCTGAAATTCTGAGTCTGATAGACGTATTTGATAAAACTTTGTGGGTATGTAGATTGTAATGGTATACGTATGAATTAATCTCTTCTTTTCATCTAAATGCCATTTTAACACTATTCCTACCAACACTTCACGTATACCTATTTCTACCGCGACATTCCCACGTAAGACAGGCTACAAATTTTTCTCAGAAAGGGAACAATGAAAAAAGAAGTGAACATTGAAAAATGTATTATACGTATATTTGAGGAAAAGTCTAAAATTTAAAAGCTATTCAGTTATGGTGAAGTTTTTGAGTTTTCTCTCATTTTTTAATGATAACTTTATAATGGTACTTGATGAAGCAAAACCTTTCAAATAGAAAATGTTTAATTTTTGATACTCTATTACCCTGTCATAAAAAAGACCACAGTAAAGCTTGTACTCAAAGCGTGAAAAATCGCTGAAATTTTGAGATTCGTTATCAGCCCCCTTAAAAGATATTTTGCTGCCAAAAAAATTGCTCCACGCAGGACACACCATGCTCTGTACACACATAAAGTTTCATTGAAATCAGAATTTCTGAAGTAGATGAATTTCCTTATAATATAGTGTACGAATACTTTTTGAAGCCACTGTACGTGTGGCGGACCTCCTGCCTGCTACAGCTCTCGTTATCGGAGGGATCATACTGGAATAGCTTTTCAACACATTCTCACTTTTTATTATATTCCAATTTTTATTATAAATGACTTCTGACTTGATTCCACCAGCCCTTTAATTAAGGTTAACCTTTTCGCTGCTAATGGTGACTATATCACCCAACGTTTAACTCTCAGTAGGTACTACTGATGCTACAGTCACCCAATGTTTGGCACATCGTTGGGTACTATTGATGACTATAATCACCTGAATTCGGATATTCGCTGTACAATACCGAACACCCAATAAATTTTAGTAGCTCAAAGTATATCTGTTATCTCAATGGTAGCCTATCGCTGTTAGATTATGTTTTTAATTGAATTTTTTTAATATATTAATTTGTTACATATTGTATGTGTTAAAAATTGACTTCAATAAATGCGTCACTAGTTATTAATGCTAACTACGTCAAGGCTGCACAGTACCGCTGTAACGCATTCGCGGGCAAAACCACCGTAGCGAAAAGGTTAAGAGCCTGTTAGGTGAATTTCCTGATCAGTTTACTAACAGGACTCAAATAAAACGCGTGCGACAATTTGTGTGACAATTTATCGATGTTTAATTATTTTTCAAAGGTGAGTCGAGCGGTTGCGGGGTCACCGATGACGTGGTGGAGTGGATGGAGAGGGTTCAGAGTTCTGGCGAACCGGATGTTTCTCCCCCGGTGACCGCGAACGAGAAGAAAGCCAAGCCACAAGTGAAACCATGGAACAACGATCCGGAATCACCTGGTCACAAATATACTCGGGAAGCTAACGAACCTACTCGTCGGAGAACGCGGAGAGCGACCAGGCCGAAGGAGGATAACAAAAACACCTGTTCACTTTTTATTCAAACCGATCCACTCATATGGAGACATATATCGGAGCAGGTAAAGTCATAAAAATTAGGGTAGCTTTAATCATTTGAGTAGTGTGTATTTGATAGTATAAATGGGGATAGTTTCGGTAGATAATTATGCTTAAAGAAAATAATAAGATCTTGTTTTTGTATCGTACTGGATATTTAAAAGTAAATCAAACTATTCGCATTAAAAGCAGTAAAAGTTAACTTTGAATTTTACTAACAAACAGTATACTTGAAATTTATTCTCAAAGCATATTTCTAAGTAGGTATAACATATAGAAGGGATTACTTTCAACGATACTTGTATCGATGAGCACAATTAATACCAGAAAACTTGTACAATTCCAATTATATCATTGTCAGTATTTACTATAACAGTATACAGATAAAATAATTGATCAACTATTATGTTACGACAAAAATTAATTTTTCTGAAAATACTAAATTTCTTAGAAACTTCCTCATGTAGAATTAGATCGGTTGCCATTGCACTCTAAATTGCACTTACTTCGTACAAGCTTGGTAGGACAAAGCAAACGAACTGTTACCGGAAGAACTCTTTTAAACCACAGCAATAACTAACCTAATTTTTCCTACATAAAGCTTAGCCGGAGAACGTAATATAATAACTCGTTGCACAATCGCTGAATTCTACGAATACCTACTACCATTCTCCCGTTGTAGTTACATTCGTGCAACTTTTCCTCGGCAATGGGCGGCCGGCGTAATTTTCGTTTCTCGTTTTCCTCTAAACTGAACGACCCCGCATTCCGGTGTCCTTGGCTCGAACAAATATTTCCATCCGTGCACATTCTTCCTTAAAAATCTCCTAAGAGCCTTCGTTGCGCTCGCTCGTCGTTTGAACATCATTGAACGAATCTGGTTTTTTCTTCGACCCCGCTTTCAGCTGCATCACGACGCGGAGAAGACCAGGGAGGAGATCCTGTCTCTGATCGCGCATCACGTCACAGCGGTGAATTACATCTACAGGGACACCAGATTCGACGGCAGAATCAAGCACAGAAATATTAAATTCGAGGTGCAACGGATAAAGGTGATTAGATTACACACGTTAATCTTTACTCGCGCCGCGGACACGCGAGCTCTTCGGCGTTAAACGCTAGTGGCCTGTATTTTCGACAGATCGACGACGACACCGCGTGCACACCTCAACAAACGTACGGCGATCCGAACTCGTTCTGCATGGAGAACATCGACGTTAGCAACTTCTTGAATTTGCACTCGCTCGGCAACCACGAGGACTTCTGCCTCGCCTATGTGTTCACCTACAGGTACAAAAGCGGGGTGTTGGTTTGAAATACACTGTGCATTGCTGAGAAGATGGCAAAAGAGAGCATGGAGGCAGGTCTTGCTAGTTGAGCTGAATTTTACTTCGTAGAATTTTTTTCTTCGCCATAATCATGGAGCTAGATTATTCATATATTGGGTTGGAGGGAAAGTTCTGTCGTATTTTAAATAGGCAGGTAATTATTCTCGTAAATAAAAAAACCATCTGGCTAGAGTGAGTCATTGGGAATTTTTTTTGTTTTTTTACCTGCTGTATAATATAAAAGGAGTCCTTTTTTACCGTTCATCATTTACTTGTGATATTTAAAGTGAAAAACATGTCAGTAGATAAAGTGCATTTACAACACTGCATTTTGTATGAATTCCAAAAAGGAAGCAACGCATCGGTTGCATGTAAAAATTTATGTGCGGTATTTCGAAAAGATATTGTAAACGTTCGTACTTGTCAAAGATGGTTTAGCAAATTTCGTTCTGGGGATCTGAGCCTCCAAGAAAGTGATCGATCTGGACGACCATCCAAGATCGATAATGATGTTTTGCGATCCACGTTGGAAAATAATCCACATTTAACAAGTCGAGAAATTGCAGAAGAGTTTGGCATTCATCATACAACTGTTGGAGATCACATTAAATCTCTTGGGTTTGTGTTAAAGCAAAGTATTTGTGTTCCACATGAATTAACGGAAACGGAAAATACGACAGAACTTTCCCTCCAACCCAATAATTGTGCTGATGATTAGCAATGGTTGGGCTGTTCACTCCAGACATTTATAGATAATAGTTGTAAGAGTGTCAAAGATTGTGTTACTCTGGTCCCTGTGCCGTTTTACTTGCCATAGTTTCAGCAACACGCAGTTGTACATCAGATACTGTGAATGGACATGAATTCATCTTGTCTGTCTTATCGACAGAGATTTTACTGGTGGTACTCTTGGACTCGCCTGGGTGGCTTCCGCATCCGGCGCGTCCGGCGGCATTTGCGAAAAATACAAAACCTACACGGAAACGGTTGGCGGAATGTATCAATCCACCAAAAGATCTTTGAATACTGGGATCATTACTTTTGTTAATTACAATAGCAGAGTACCTCCAAAAGTATCGCAGCTTACGTTGGCCCATGAGATAGGACATAATTTTGGCTCGCCTGTAAGAATGCATTGCAAATACCAATAGTTCATCGCAGGCTTGGGCATTACCGAAATGAATTATTCAGAAAGTGGTCGTTAAAATTAACTTGTTTAAAGTAATCATACATTAGCTTATTTGAATGGACAAATTATTATTTGAAAATAATTTATTTGAATTAAACACAGAATCGAGTTACTTTTCTTCTGTTATTTGTAGGATAAAAGTAATAAAATTATTTGATTTCAAATAAAATGTACCCAAGCCTGGTTTATCGTTATATTGCAGAATCAATGATTTTCAGTGCAGTTTCACATTACTCGCGTTTTTCACAGCACGACTTTCCACCCGAATGTAGACCCGGTGGACTTCACGGGAATTACATTATGTTCGCGTCGGCGACCAGCGGAGATCGACCGAATAATAGTAAATTTTCAAAGTGTAGCATCGGTAATATAAGCAACGTCCTAGATGCCATCGAAGACAACAAGAAACGAAATTGTTTTACCGGTACGCGTGATATTGAAAATGGGATTTTGTTTAGTTGAATCAAACAATGAACCCGATTTTATTCGATCCGTAGCCTCTGCTGGAGCGTTCTGCGGCAACAAGATCGTCGAAGCTGGAGAAGAGTGCGATTGTGGGTACGATGACGACGAATGTGTGGATAAGTGCTGTTATCCGAAACAGGTGTCGGAATTGGATAAAATAAAGAATGAAACAGCAAAGGGTTGCACTAGAAAATTCGGAACCCAATGCAGGTATAAATTTCAATGCAGTGCTGAAGACTGTGCTTCATGATTCTACAACGCAGAATATATTGTGCTTCGGGTACAATGATTTATACAAATCATATTTTGTTTTTTTTTTTACAGCCCCAGTCAAGGACCTTGCTGTTCCAGCGAGACGTGCCAGTTCGTTCCTCTCTCTAGAAACGTTCAATGTAAGGCTGAATCCGACTGTAGTTACAATTCGACTTGTAACGGGCGATCCTCCGAGTGTCCTTCGCCGTTGCCGAGAGCTAATAAAACCAGATGCAACGAGGGAACTCAGGTGAAGAAAACTTTCTTCCGTTTGTAACTCGTACTTGAAGTTCGTGTGATTTTGAAAATAATTTTGGAAAAAATGTTGTCGATTCGCAGTTGTGCATCAATGGAGAGTGTACGGGTTCGATTTGCCTCGAATGGAACCTGACCGAGTGCTTTTTAACGAGTAACGTGATCCCGAATATTGATAAACGTAAATTGTGCGAACTAGCTTGCCAAAATGGGACCGATCCGTCGACCTGCCGTAGTACTAGCGAATTCGCACACGTTGTCGGTCTACCTGAAGGAGGAATCAGCCTTCGACCTGGGTCACCTTGTGATAACTTTCAAGTAAGAAACTATTCTTGACACGTCATTTCATAAATTATTGACTACTTGTAATTTGTACTCGTCGATTAATAATAATTGAATGCTTTTACTAGGGGTACTGCGATGTATTTTTGAAGTGTAGAGCAGTCGATGCTGAAGGACCGTTAGCCAGATTGAAAAATCTTTTATTCAACAAGGAAACATTGCTCACGGTAGCACAATGGGTAACTGTAAGTATAAATCTGATCTATAAATTTGTCTGCATCGAAGCAATCAATATTCATCTAATATTGAATGTTAATCTTTCTAGGAATTCTGGTGGGCAGTTTTATTAATGGGGATAGCTTTCATTATTTTTATGGGCTTGTTCATCAAGTGCTGCGCTGTTCACACTCCTTCCAGTAATCCTAAAAAACCACCGGCTAGACGTATTAGCGATACTTTAAGAAGACCGATGAATACTCTAAGAAGAATGGTACATAAAATTCAAAAAGAAGACAACAATTTTGAATACAAATAGTTCTTGATCATCTTAAAAAATTATATATTTGTATTCCCATAGCGACATCCACATGGCGGAGGTGGTGCTGGACCCAGGAGTATACCTCCCAGGCCAAGTCAAGGAGGCCATGGCGGTACTCGGGGACCCTCCCATGGCTACGGAGAGGGTAGAGGTGCTCAGTATTATCCAAAAGGTAAAATTATGTAACAGCTTGGTCGCTTTTTAATGCAACTGTCGTCGCTCGAGTTTGATCCTAGTAAACGTTGTTTGTTAGAACATATACCGTACATCTGGCTAATGAAACATAGATCGAGGGATTAAACTCAAGCTAAGATGCTTGCTGTTATGTATTTGTATCTGTGTGATCCGCAACTACATCAATGTTTTTTCCTGTTTGCATCTCCCTCGCATTGATTGACGCGCATCACTACCTGATACTATCGTTCTATGACCTACAGAGGTGAGCTGGGGCCTATACTTTATACCCTTGATAGGAGCAAATTCACGAATGGAAAAATCTAACATAACCGAAAGAGCATGCACACTGGAAGGCTCCAGCAGGCTTCTCATCCGAAGTCTTCGATCTTCTATATCATTGATAGATATAGTTTTAAATGATTTCGCTGCAAGTTCTTGTATTTGCTCCTAGTTCTCTTTTCATGTCATTCGACAAACGCCATCGTTGAATCTTTCGTTTGATTACTTATATCGAAATGGCGTGTACTATTTGTTCCGCTTTCGTATTGTTCGCAATCATTTTTTTGATCATTCGTTTTGAAGACATGGCTTACGAAAGACTTAGTGGTACTTGGTAGAATCTATCTTGATAGTACTTGAAGGGTACATAAGTGCATGACACGTATACATAGTTATAATACGATAGTTCGTTCTCGTAACTTTTGCTATTCCTTATTTCGCCACTCGATGTACCAGCAGTGACTAACCCCGGTACATTTGTTGTTTCGTTCGCTTCAGCATTTCTTTTTTCACAGTTGAATACTTTTCTAAACCTTAAGCAGGCTATCGCTCGGTTCCCACAGCTAGTGCGCCACCCGGTAGCGGCGCAGCACCCAACTACGGCCGGTCCAATCATCCAGAACTGTACGCCGGCGCCTATTCGGGTTCCGGGGGAGGGGGGCGGGCCTCAGCCTACGAGATGAGGCATCACAACAAGGTGTGACGATCCTAGAAAGCTACCACGGACGAGGAACGGTCTCGACGTTGCACCGTAAATTGTTCTCAATTATTTAATGCCAAACTGTAAAACGAGCCGATCCACCCGACACAATAATCTCTCGTGATAATCGAGACCCAGCGGAATCACGGGAAGAGAGTACTAAGTAGCGTGATCGAGTGCATATGAAAGTATCGACGATCGCTGATCTACGCTTTCATTTCGATTAAAAATAACTCACACACAAAGGGGGGCTGGTTCGGAATTGTATGTTGGTGAAGTGTATTATATTAATCAATGGTGATATTATATCGACTTCTCGTTTGACATTGGGTTCTTGTCGAGCTGACTTTTAATCAACAAAGAACGAGGACATCGACGAATGCAGAAACGAAACGAATGACAGCGTTAGACGTGATAGATCGTAAAACCGACAAATTGTTAAGAGACTATATATAATATCGTACGATTTTATGTAATTCGTCTTTTAAATGTTTCCTGCAGTTTCCTCCGTGTTGCCATTTACGTATTTTCGTGTCTCGATCAAAATTTAGAAAGGCTTTCGACGAACTTTCTCTCCCTCCGTGAAATTCTGTAATGTAAATGTACCGATCAAAGTTATTGGAGATTTATTTCTGCGAACGTATTCGCTGGATTCGCGTGTAACAAACGAAATACAACTGCGATAAATATTGAACGCAACGTATTTTTGTCGTTCGTTATAGGAGCATTTATGGCCAAGGTTGCATTAGTAGTGTTTTACGCCACGATCTCTTGGCGAAGTCGAATCGCATGTATTTCGCTTCGGAAAGCACACTCTTTTATACATGAGACTGTCGGTTAGAAGAAGAAGGGAAGTTCAATGGGGGAACGGAGACGACAATATATATTTGGAATAAGTATTAGGATGATAACCGTAATCTTTGAAAAGCTCCCACTGAACGCACCTTGTAACTTTTAACCCCAACACGCGATCGCGTGCGTTATATTCTTTTAGAGTGCCGATTTTAAAAGACAGACACTTTTTTTTCTTTTTTATTTCGAAGCTCTTCCTCACGGATATCTTTTACCCAAAGGTAAGATTTTAATTATTAGTACTTTACACCGATATAACTAAAGATAATCGATAAGCAATGCCAAAACGTTTAATATGACTTTTTTTTTTTTTAACTCACGTATACGTAAGTTATAGTCTGTAAGTATTATTATTTAATTTAAATTTAAATTATCCCCGATCATACGACCGCTTTCTGAAGCGAAAGAACGTGTTCACCATTACCAAACTATTGCAGGTCATTTACTTGATCTCTACCATTGTAGTATAATAATTAATGATACGTAATATTCTTATACTGATTTGTATTAGCCAATTGAAACGAGCAGTTACGGGAGACTATGAACATGGGAGAATAGCAACAACAAAAACTTTTGTATAGCAATATTCCATTAATTATTGCTCCTACGAGAATGATATAGAACAATATCGATTCTATTATAATTATGCCTATTATTATTATTATTATTATTATTAATTATTATTATTATTATTATTATTAATTATTATTATTATTATTATTACTATTTTTATTATTAATTAGTTATCTATTGCAAATGATAATTTATCTCCGCTGTCGCGAATGTTATGAATTATATTTAAATATGGTTTTTAAATTGCAATTATCGGGGGCTGTACCGTAAACGCGCTTGAACGATGCGCATAGCGGACCAAAGACGAGCCCTCCTCTTGAAATATAAACATGTTTTAATATACATGGGCTCAAGCAGCATATTCGTACACTGCTGCACACTCGTATGCCACACAAACGAAATTTGTACATGCCTGACCGGCAGATTGTACGAAATTTTACGCGATGTATACACACTTCCTTTTTCGAAACGCCAAAAACATTACATACGATCGACTGAATATTTTTACTCGTCCCTCACCAAACTTTCTTGCGCAAATATTAACCAGTTCTTTCAACGTATTTCTATTCGAAACAATAGTCGAGGATGAAAGTCGTTATTTACCACTACTAGCCACTACATCATGATTAACATACGATCTTATAGCGTTCTTTTGTTTTCAAATACTTTTTACGGATAATGTTAAGCTTAACGATAACTTCGAGAGTTGAACGCGTTTTCTGTTCTTTCTCGCCTTTACGCGTTTCGATCAAATTGTCATCGGATGCTGTTCGACGTTAACAGCAGATAGTTTACACGTTAACAGAGGCGTAGATTTCATTTAGACGGTGTCCCAGAAATTCAACAGTTTTAAATCCACAGTTGTGCATGACAGAAGGAGCGTGTTTGCAGGGGATGAACAAACAGAACGAGGAGGTGTTCGCCAAATCGCGCGGAAAAATACGAGTTTGCGGATCGTGTGAAAATGTACAATAGTCGCAATGTGATTGTAAAAGAAAATAAATCATGCTAGAGCTGATGCGAGAGACGCGAGAGGTTGAAATGGGATAGGAGAGCGAAGCGGGAAAATTGGTGGTACGGAGAAAGTGACGGGCGTGCAAGAATAAAAGAGAGAGTGTTAAACTGTGTACATATATTGATATTATATATATATATATATAAATATACATAAACGATAATTATATAACCATAACAAATGGTAAAGCGAATACAAAAAAAAAAAAATACTTGTTTTTATATCAAATCTGTATTATAGCGAAATATTATTCTGTATTTTGTAATCGGGACGGAAGTTACAAGGATGACGAACGAATGCCTGTACGTGCGTGTAATCGAGCCCTTAGCTTTATAAGGTGACGACTTTTAACGGCGATCCAAACGTGGACCGGAACGGATCGTTCGATATAGATTATTTAAGAAATTTCGAAGTTTCTTGCGTATAGATGCAACGGGATTCGGTTTGGTCCCATTCGTAACCGCTCGTCCGATCGTTGTAGTATTTATTTCCATTGTTTCCGTGTGATTCGATAAACGATGATAATTGTCCATGGTGGCCCATGGATGCAATTTACTGTCATTCGTCATAGCGCGTAGCGAGGAGGAAAAAGTTGAACAAGATTTTCGACATACCAAATGAAAACTGAATAGGTTCGTTCATAACGTGGCCGTTAGTATTAACATAATGCGAACATCGTTTCGATCGTATCGCGAGTATAATAACCGCGACCGAAGTTTGTTAAAAACGGTAATCTATCGTTTTGATATAATGTTATTAGATTGGCCTGGAAATCAGGCGTCGACTGCCAATTCGAATAGCGATCGTTGCGTGTAGATAACGAATTTTACTCTCTAGACAAGTTTGATCGACGTTTAAAATATCGTTTGTAATTATTCTTGCTTCCATTTCACTGCCATGAAAACACGGTTGAAACGACTGAATCGACACGATCGAAAGAAAAATTAAAAACGGAAGAAAAAAAAAGAACATAGCGGCATTGTTTAGAAAAGAGAAGCCTAAGACGAGCGTGGAATGGGGCCAAGTTCTAATATCTGGTTGACGAAGATATATCGTCGCTTGCCCGTACGAGAAGAGCATAACGATCGAAAAGCAAAAGCACGTTTTCATTTATCATTTTTGTCCCCGAGAAGTCTCTACTACATATGCTTAAGCTTATTCGTTTCTGCGCCGTCTGGATTAAGATCGAGTTTTACACTATTATTATTATTCGGTAATTGTGCGTTCTACTGCACTCTTTGTGATAAACGTAGCAGTCCCGAAGGCACGAGCAAATTCTTTAACATAGACGAGAGATTCGACTGTTCGAGAAATCAGCATCTTCGAAGTACCTATCTTAATCCAGACCTGCGTCACTGTGACGCGATGCACACTACTTTATCACTTGTACATAATGTTAGTAAGGAAGAAACGAAAAAAAGATGATGAAGAAGAAGAAGAAGAAGAAGAAATCGAAGATTATATTTTTTCTATCAATCCAAAAATGTGGTGACCTATCAACATCGTGCATCCATGATTAGTTTCATCTACGTTAGAGTTCTTCATATCCGTTCCGATTTGATTTAGCTAGACTGATAAGCCGTCTCTCGTTTCATCATGAATCCGTAATGTTCTACGTGTAAAGTGTCGCTTGGATATCACAAAATCACCAAGTTGCCTTTATGTTTTATGTGCCGTAGTTATTCCGTTTCATTTCACGTTTCAATTCCAAGCTCTGTGTTCCGATTTTGAATTTTCGACAAATAGGTTCTATTGAGCATGATACAGACCAATCGCCTGAACGTAGCTTCAGACCACCACTCTCTCTTTCTCCCAAAATGTCTAGAATGCGGCGAGTGTTTTACGATATTATAAATAAAAAAGGAATCTGATTGTAAATCTCTTGTGTTATGTTAATGTGATTAAAGAAGAAACAAAAACATTGTAAAGAATTAAATAAAGCATACATTTTACATTTATGCGATTCTATTTTTTACCGCATCCCACGCGATTGTTATACATTAAATATCATAATGTAATCTTTTAAGGACAATGTAAATCGTTTATCAGGAAGTAAATGAAACATCCTTTTCATCTGTTCACTGAATCGTTCTTCGATCGAATTCTACTCGTATTTATAATTATAAAAATAAATAGGAATCACTTTTATATGTTTTCTTATATTATAGAATGAAAATTAAATTAAAAATCTTTCATATAATTATTAGTAAATAAAGAAAAAATTTATTCGAACGATATAACTAACAAATAGAATTACCATTTTAAAATTGTTAAACTGATTAGACTATTGTTCTAGATAAAGAACCTGATTTATTGTAATATAATACTTATTACAATTATTACATAGATAATGTATCTTTTATGATAGAAAGAAAGCAAATAACATAAAATATAAAATATTGCCATGTTAAAAATGAATTTACTTTTAAGGCATTAACCATAAGTATTTACAACCAAAAGTATTTGCAAATACAAAGTTATCTGATCGATTATATCTAAATTTCTTGAGAATAGTACAAGCAGACTGTATAAATTAACGTAATACTTTTTTAAATATTCACATTTTCTTTATATCTATTTACTACCACGTCACACATAAACACAAAGATTCCATATTAAAAACACAATTTATATATACTGTTATTTATTTTATAAACTATTGTAAAAGTTACAATTGTACATTAGAAAATGTAACAGATTGAATAATACCTATTTAATGATACGTGTATACCTCGATTCATAAACACATTGCATTTTACAATTCATCTGTGATACAAAACATTCCTTACATACAGACAATGCGTTACAGAATACTGAAAAGATGTATCATCGTTTATCATTCAATATTCTAAGCCAGGTATCAAATATGGAACAGAAAGTATTGCTCTATACAAAAATGCATTATTTTAAATAAGTTAGCGATGTATCATGCCTTCTTTTCAGTCGTTTTAAATTACATTCCGAAACGGACATATATATCTCGGACCTCTTCTGTTCATAGAACTCGACTCGATTTGAAGCAGCACGAGAAAAATATTACCGATCATGTTTTCCTTGTAAATAGATTTTATCCAGCCACTTTCGTACATTCGTTTTCTTTTTAAACATTTCAATAACGATGTTTTTGATTCCAGGTTTGATGTAGTGGACGTAAAAGAATGGCCCTGAATGGCAAGTTAGAAATACACGTTCTTTTAACCGACGATTTTACGGCTGCGAATGTTCAAGCTTGTACACATCGTGATATGCATTGCGTATTAGGGCGTACGGAAAGCAGCTTTCTAGCAAATCCATCGTTAAAAACGGCGATTCTTGGACTATTTGGTCCAATAAAAGGTACACGGATTCTCTGTTCCTAATTGCATCCTTGTCCGCTTCCTGGCCCAGTCTGAGCAAGCTGGACGACGCCAAAGCAAGGAATTCCTTCATTCGATCCTCTATATCGTTTTGTCCGCAAATAGTGAACAACGCACCGAAAATATTATTTATCGCGGTTGCCATACAATGTATGTTATTGGAATGCCCTTCCAAGGAGGCCCGATAAAAGGAATTCTCGTTGCGAGCCAATTTCGGGATAGAAACAGCCACAAAGACCATTAACAAACAGACGAGCAAATGTTCGTCCTCGTCCACTTCGGACTTCTGACTTCTCAACGCTGTTGTCAACGTTGGATCGACTTTGCAAGTTAAGCCTGCAGCTGACGTCATTTCCGAGACGACACGCATAGGATCTCCGGATGGTAAATGATGTCGGAAATCAAGGATGGAGCTTAAAAGAAACGGTATACGCTCCTCCAAAACGTCGACCAACGCCGACTGTGCTAATTGTCTAAAGCTTAGAATTACGCCTATTATCGTGACCCGTTGCAGCACGTTGTCCACTTGCTGCAACCTTTTGAACTGTTCCTTCATTATTTCCGGTTTATCGAAATTCGTTCGTAGCGCAATAAGAACCTCTTTGTTTCCGGCGACCAACTTTTTCAATTGTTGCACTTGACTGGCTATGTGCCACATTAAATTTTCATTCAACATCTTCATACCGTACGGCCCGATTAATTCGGCTAGTGCTCTCAATTCGTTAATATCAGAAAATTCTTCCGCGTTAAAGGGTATCGCTCCCTCCACGGACAAACTGACGAACGCCCTTTGATTGCTGGAGTAACAAATATTCCCGCTGCTAACTCGTCTCAGCAAAACGTCTGAATACCATTGTGTATACAGAGCAGCGATAGTCTTATCACCATGACTGTCTAACTCTTGCGTTTGCTGAAGGAGCGCATTGTTGAATACACGTGTGATATCTATATGCACATAATTTTCAACCGTTTGAAGAACGTTCATGTAGGATCTAACGCTAACAAAGAGTTCCGATGGTTTGGCTATTTCGCTAGTATCTGGATTGTACATGACCATACCAACAAGTGCTCTGGCAAATCTCGATTCCAAATGCTGGTGCAAGTATTCTCTCGGCGCAAACGTGTATTCCCATACGTTGATAGTGGGGCAATAATTAATAGCATAGCACAACTCTGTCAGTGCCATGTGGAGCTTATCCATTGTTGTAAGCTCTTCTCTGGTCCTTCTGAAACTTTCTATGCCAGGTTTCTGAATTTCATACATGTTCTTCTTATTTTTATCTTTCTTCTTTCGATTTACAACTTGGGAAATTAATAACGCGCAATGTTTTGGTAATAATTTGTCGCTCATGTTGCACTGTTCATCACAGATAGTCGTAATAATATTTTTAGCTTCTTTGGCCATTTCATCCAGAAACATATTGACAACCGACAAACTTCTTTCTCGAATGTGATGACGCTCCTCTGGGCAGAGTTCATGCGTGCAACTTTGAAAATGACTACATATTAACGGAAATGCAACGATATATCTATTTTGAGCAGGGAATTCTAAGCACATGTGAAATTGATCTTCAAATACTTTGCTGTAGAAACAAAAGATAGATAAATCAGATGTTTCAACTAGCATTTCATCCAAATTATCCACCATCTTGGTATGAAATATTACGGTATCCATAAAAGATGCTAATTCTCTATTATCAGCTAAATTCATACTACATTTTGCAATAGACATGTATGCCTGTAATCTGAACCAATCCAGTCTAAATGCACGAAAATCAAACAATTCATTATCTTCCACCTGTTTCACTGTCAGACTAGCTATTTTTGAACACATATCGCTCAGAATTGCACCTTCATCTTCTGGACAAACTGGAAGATTTTGTATCATTTGATCTAAAGCAGGCGCATCAAATCCTGATAAAAACTGCACATAATATCTCTGAAGCACTTGAGAATATTTTTTCACTAACGCTCTTAATTCTTCACAGTGGAACAATAACTCTGGCAACTGACGGTCCACTAAATCTTCTCCTCCTCTTCCTTTACTTTTTCCTTGTGTGGGAGGATTAACACCATGTCTCAAAAGCCATAAAACTTCATCCCTAGCATGAGAAAGTCCCATCAAAACTAAGAGCGCTTTTGGACCTAGTAGACCAGGTTGATCTGTTAAAATTAAACCCAGTTCTTTCAGTGCAGTCCTCAAAAATTTTCTTCTTTCTCTATGTCTGTAACCAGCTTTTTGTACTGCAAGATTGTAACATTCTTTCACTTCTGATATTCTTTTACTGTATCCCTTTATACTTTCAAAAAACGTTTGTATGTATTGATGTATATAAATAACTTCATCTCTGAACAAAGCTAGAACCCAGCCAGATTCCAAAGCTGTAGTCCATAATTTACTGGGCTGTTCCTGGTTTAAAAACGAGTGACATAATGTGAAGCCTAAAATAACCCATCTCTCTATTCTATCCAGGCTTAAAGTTTCACAAGACATTGTGTCTGTTGCTGCTGCTTTAAGGATCTGTCCAGGACTTCCAACAAGACTAAGCTTTTGATCGGCTCTCCATGTGTCTGCAGACATATTTCTTTCAGGATAAATAGGCCACAGCGAAGTAAGGGCAGTTTTTAACAATTTAGAATGAGGAACAAATTCTTCTGAAAGCTTTTTTAATGGTGCGTCATAATCCATAATCATTTGCCCCAAACGAGGAAAACTAGGATCAGATTGACTGTGTACCATTTCATGTGCTGCATTAAATAATCCTAAAACTGCCTTACGATCTTCTACTTGTGATAAAAGTATCATTAAACTGACGTAAGTGACAACAAGATCTAAATAACCTTTTGTTAAATCAAAATTTATTGTAATATCCATGTGGACACCACAAGCATCCATTGTAGTTAAAAGCTCGCAAACATTATCTTTGAAGTCAAGTAAATCAACAAAAGTATAATAATACAAGGAGAGGGATTTAATAATCTCATTACGAAGATTTGTGATTGTTTGAAGACCCTTAACATCAATGTTAGGAAATTTCTTAACAATTGTCTTAATAGAAGACTCTAAACTTTTATCCGATAGAAAACCAGGTTTTGACTTTGCATCACCACATGCCTTCTTTATGTTATAAATGCGAGTTAACATTCCAATACCTCTGTCATTTAAAATAGTTAGCTTTTCAGCCAACTTCTGTTGACTAGGTACAATTGGTCGTGCCATGATTGTATTATACTGTTTTTTATGAAATCAACATAACTCATTCGCTTCTTTGGCTTTAAATGACAGCAGACCGCACCCCTGGGAATAGTTTACTTTTACCGGATGCGCCTTAAAGTAGAATGATCTCCTCTCCCTACGAAAGAATTTTATATATTTATCATGTACTGTTAAAAAAAAATAAAATACAATCCTTTTTATCGTTACATGTTTTCTTACTTTCTGTACTGTTACATGTTTAATATAAATCGATGACACCTTAAAACGACATTTCTGTATACTCTACGTACTGCATGAAGTACTATGTTTAATGAACAGTGCAACCAACGGATGCCATATTACTAGTGTTACAAATAGAATTATAACTATAAATGTAACTATGAAGGATCTGTTGCTACATTCGAAGCATTTCAAGATTGAAAATTTTTGACAATCATTAAAAAAAAGTTACAGAGATGATATAGTTTGTAGATATCTCAAAAAAATCCAATAAACGTTTTACAAGTGAGTTTTACATAGCTACGGCTTCTCATAGTAGGTTCGAACCTCGACTTTCTTTTTCTTCATTTTCCTTTCTTTTTCTTTTCCGTGGCAGAAATTTCTCAAAGATTACCTAATCACTTGATTAATGGACTAAAACTCTTACTTCGGATTATAGAAGTTTCTACTTCATTGTTTTTCAGTAAGAGGTTTTAAATATAAAAATTCGACCAACAAAGGTTTTGCATGAAGGTTGATCATTTTCTTTTTTTTAAACAAAAATTCCATTTTCTAAAATGAATTATTTTTAGACATGCAAAGTATATGCATAATTTTATTTGCATTTCTTTAAATAGTCAAAAGGTAGATACAACTTTGAATTATAGAAATAACAACTATAAAAGTTTTTAAATTAATTTGCGAATGTCATATCATAACAATTTATTTTTTTGTTTTTAATTAATGCTTTACTTTTTTCACACGTTGCAGTTTAATAGATGTATGCGTACATACAAATACGGTTAAGCATTAGCAACTTATAGTGGCATACAAGAATAATACAATTTATTTTATTGCAATATATAAAATCATTTGTAAATTTCCCGCACATCTAAAACATTTTAATAACGTTAATAGTGCCATCTCTCCAAAAAGTGCCCAAACTGCTAGCAAACATTTATCGACAAGTAAGTAAAAGTGGTAATTGACTTTGATGAGGCCAGCCATCTATCGAAAAAACCCGCAAACAACTTGCACATTTTTACCAACAATAAAAAGGGACACAGAAAACGACATAGCTGCTCCATCTACACGGTAAATAATCGAACTACTTCGTTAAAGGTTTCCATCATTCATCAATAGATGGAGCCGCAAACTAAAGTTACTTAGTTTATGCGCGAAAATTTAAAATAACTTTCTTTATTTATCTTTTTACTTAACTTTTATTTCTCCAAAGTCTTACTTTCAACAATAGTTCTCAATTTCAACAAGCAGCATGAAGAAATTTAATAAAAAATTATGTAATTGTTCGCCATGTAGAGAATATGAAATTATGCTGTTTTGTTAACCAATAAATCGCTTGATTAAAATATGGATGCGCGATGATGATTAAAAATTTCATTTTTATTATACGAAACAGATAATATTGAATATAAAAATAAATATCGTTACAGAACTCGTCTGGACCTGGAAATGAACAACGGGACAACTCCCGGCATTGGAATTCTCCAGAAGAAATTACACACATATTATGAAATCAGATTATTTATTGCAAAATTAATTTTTATACAATGTATTTCACAAAAATCATAATAAATCAGATTAATTTAACAGTATTACAATGCTTTATCATTTATTCCCTCTCCTATTATATCTAAGATAATAATAAACAATATCCTGCAAAAATTAAAAATAAGATTCGAAAAGACTAGTAAAAAATGCGAAAAAATAACAAAAATAACAAAATTTGTTGCAAAATTCCGAAAAATGACGTCAAATTCCATGGAAAATATTCGGTGCCACCTCCTTGGTTGTCATGTTCTCCGGATACAAAATTCCGAATCTTACCGGGAATTTTAGAAGGAATATCGCGAAATCTCGATTTTGTATCAGGAGAACATGACAACCGAGGAGGTAGCACGAAATATTTTTCTCGGAATGTGACGTCATTTCTCGGAATTCTGTCATTTCTCGGTATGTGACGTCATTTCTTGGAATTTCTCGACCGCGGAATCTTTGAATCGGAACCGAATTTTTCTACGAAAATCGAGGTTTTGTATCAGGAGAACATGACAATCGAGGAGGTAGCACGGAATATTTTTCTCGGAATGTGACGTCATTTCTTGGAATTTCTCGACCGCGGAATCTTTGAATCGCAACCGAATTTTCCTACGAAAATCGAGATTTTGTATCAGGAGAACATGACAACCGAGGAGGTAGCACGGAATATTTTTCTCGGAATGTGACGTCACTTCTCGGAATGTGACGTCATTTCTCGGAATGTGACGTCATTTCTTGGAATTTCGCGA
>JAOPTO010001876.1:0-111799 GCA_033822845.1 Tetrapedia diversipes | reverse complement strand
TATACGACTTAACTAAACTGAATGAAGTTTAATATACTTGAATCATAGTAAATATTTCGAATTTCAACATTTTTGAAGTTAATACTATTATATTAGACGACCAACAGTCGCCTCTCAGGTGCAAAGGGTTAATTGTTGAATCTAAATATCTCGAAATTGTCGAAGAAGATCATTTAACCCTAATTAGACATTAGTTAGCTTGTTTATCAGTCAGACTCATAGGTTAAATAGTCATATATATGTAAATTTTAATATATGACTTGATTAATTAAATGACGTTTATTATAGGCGAATCTTAGTAAATGTTTCGAACTTGAAAATTTTTTAATTTAGTATCATTAAACGACTAACGGTCACCTCTCGAGGGTTAACATGTGTGCCATGCCATGTTTTTAATATAACAAGTAATTCACAAGTTACATCGGGTGATCAAACTTTTAACCCTTTGCGCTCGGAAGGTGCCTTTTCATGATGAGCGATACTATTTTTACAATTTCCTAAATGCAAATAATTATATTTTAAGGTTTCAGTATCACTTATCCCAGTTAAATAAATCGTAGTGTAAGAAAATTCCAGTACAGTTTTACCTCAACGCTAAGCACTTAGAAATTTTTTAATGTGGACAGTTGTCTTTCAAGTGCAAAGGGTTAATATAAGCGAATCTTAATAAGTGTTTTGAATTTGAACATTTCTGAAGTTAGTATCATTAAACGACTAACGGTCACCTCTCGAGTGCAAAGGGTTAATACTTAGCCGACCGAATGGGGAGATCTTCCATTTTGTCCACAACAGAGCACTGCAATTAATTTTGTTTGCTTTCGTTGTTAGTTAGTCTTGAACTAGTACTGTTAATAAATTTTCTAAAATACAATTTTTAATAAATTCAACATCAGTTTAAGACCAACTAATAACAACATTTGTTATTAGTTAATCATGAACTAGTACTGTTCATCAATTTTCTAAAACACGATTTTTAATAAATTCAACATCAGCTTAGGACCAACTAATAACAACATTTGTTATTCGGGAAACAAGAAAGGGTTAACCCTTTGACTGCCACGCCGAAATCACATGTTTCTCTCAGGACGCCATGGGAGTACATCGTTACATGCAATATTTCATAGAAATTAATCTGTTATTTTTGATGTTCTAATAAAGATTTTTAATTGTCCAATGGGGCACTTTTTACTTTAAAATATCCTGTATAATTACAGGTAATGCTGTAAATTACAGGTAATGCTGTAATGTTCAAAATGTATGAATTATCAATTTTTGTTACACTTTTACAATTGTAAACAGTTGAAGCATTCCGGTCACCAATGACCACTGTGGCGTCACAGAAGAAACCGTGGCCGTTCATAGATGACCAACGTGGCACTCAAACGGTTGAAAAACAAACGAGAACGCTTCTCGTTGTCTCTGTAAATATACAGGGAACGTCAGCGCTACGGGTCGGTTACTAATTCGACGACGTTTTCTCGTTCGGTGAAAATTAATGTCGGACTATTTGGCTGAACAAAACGGGCGGGAAGAGTCTGAACGACGGATGGACCGGCGAAAATAAAGCGGCTGCTCCCACGAATATACGTTTTACCCCTTTTTTCCTCCCCTTCGCTCTTCGTTTGTTTCTTCTTTCTTGTTTCGTTTCCCTTTTTTCCTTTCTTTTCTTTTTTTTTTCAGTTGGACCGGCTCCCTAACTGTCCGACGCGACCTCTGGCGCCCTCGTTTGTTACCGCCGACTTCTCGAGCGCCGATGTAAAAGGCTTAAAGGTCTTTGCTGTCGGGAATAATAAACTCCGCCGGGCTTCACAGAATTCGCGCCGGGCAACCGGGGCGAAATTAAATTGAAGACTTCTGGAATTCTTCATTATTCGCTTCATCCACGCTTCCGCTCGCGCCCCTGATACGATTAACGAAAGATGATCCGTCTGCGCGAATGCGCCGTTCGCGTTGGTTAACGTGATTAACTCTTTCAGCGCGGTAGCCATGGACGTTGGAACAACAGTTGGCGCTTATCGTTTTGTCAATGTGGCGAAAATGTGTTTATAGAAACTGAAATACAGTGGCTCCAAAAAGTATTCGTGCACCGTATTATAAGGAAATTCATCTACTTCTGAAATTCTGACTTCAATGAAACTTTATGCGTGTACAGAGTATAGTCTGTCCTGCGTGAAGCAATTTTTTTGGCGGCAAAATATTTTTTAAGGGGGCTGATAACGAATCTCAAAGTTACAATGATTTTTCACGCTTTGAGTACAAGCTTTTCTGTGGTTTTTTATGATAGGGCGATAGAGTATTAAAAATGAAACATTTTCTATTTGAAAGGTTTTGCTTGATCAAGCATCATTGCAAAGTTATCTTTTAAAAATGAGAGAAAACTCAGAAAACTCACCCCTTTAAAATGGCATTTAGATGAAAAGAAAAGATTTATTCATACGTGTACTATTACGATCTACATATCCACAAAGTTTTATCAAATATTTTTATCAGACTCGGAATTTCAGGGTTAAACGAATTTATTTGTGACATAGTGTACGAATACTTTTTGGAGCCACTGTAGCTTGTTATAAGTTTTCTGAAAAATTATACAATATTGCTAGAAGTTCCCTGAAAGGGTTTAACCCTTTGTGCTCGAGAGGTGACCATCGGTGGCCAAACGACAGTATTACAAACTTTCAGACTTTAGTTGGTTCGTTTATTAATCAGACTGGAGGTTAAACAGTTATACATGTAAATTTTAGTATAACACTTAATTAAACTGAATGAAATTAAATATAAGCGAATCTTAGTAAATATTTTGCACTTAGAAATCTGTGAAGTTAATATTAGGAGGACCGAAAAATAATGTCGTTTTCTTATATTAAATATGTTAAAAAGTTTTCACGCTTTGAGTACAAGCTTTTATGTGTGTTTTTTTTTATGATAGGGCGATAGAGTATTGAAAATTAAACATTTTCTATTTGAAAGGTTTTGCTTGATCAAGTATCATTGCAAAGTTATCTTTTAAAAATGAGAGAAAACTCAGTAAACTCACCCCTTTAAAATGGCATTTAGATGAAAAGAAGAGATTAATTCATACGTATATTATTACGATCTACATATTCACGAAGTTTCATTAAATACTTCTATCAGACTCAGAATTTCAGGGTTAAACGAATTTATTTGTGACATAGTGTACGAATACTTTTTAGAGCTACTCTACATTGAGGGACGAGTTCTGTAGCTGAGAGTTTAAATCAGACGTTTTTCTTGGAAATTGAGCTACATATAATACATACGTGTGTGTACTAAATGATAAAAGAACAGCAAGATGGCGTACGCATTTCAATTTTGAAAAAGATGGATAGATTTAGGTTAGTCTGGTTGTTAGATACAACAAGTATTTTTTAATTGACACGGTAGCAATGTGTTTGTTTAACACTAACTTACTTATGAGTGAGTCAATTTGACTCACTTATGAATTGTTAAATTCAAGTATCATATGAAAGGAACAGTAGTAAGGGCCTTCGTAATAAAAAAATCTGCGGAAAATGTATTTCAAAACCAGAATATATATTTAAATATTGTTTTGAATAAACTTTCTTTAGAGTAAAGTTTTATTTTTTTTTCAAACTTCAATTTTCATGCTTGAGGCAAATTAACTCGTTTCAGGCAAAACAGGTGTATACACAATATCCGGCAATCTAGCGTTAAATATTGTTGCTATGGAGAAAGCAAAACTAGGTTATGTAAAATATTGTAAATTGATTAATATCCTTTTCGGTATAATGAATAATTTCTTGATAATGAACGAAAGAATTTAACTGGAGAGGACCACTTTTTAATTTATTTTTAAGATAACAAATCAATTTCTTCGATAAAAGTTATTAATTACTGTTTGTATACAGTAAAAGTGTATCATAAATTAATTTTTTTGTTTCAATGTTTGTAAGATTTTAATAATGAATTTACGTTTCATAAATCATTACGTTAACCGCCGTGCAGGAAAATAAAATATAGTTTCGATTGTTTATGGATAAACTTTACCTGTGCTGTTTATTAATTTATATTTCTGGTACATTTTCCCAAGTAATTGTGTTTACACAATGCCCGAATGCGTACATAAATATCCATTAGAATATTGATGCGTATAATTATTCAGCCCGGAAAATGTCACAAACGAGAATCAAATATTATGCAACATTTTAACTCATTAATATGCAATTCTCGTAAAATACGAAATCTTTCAAAATCTTACATGTCTGTTACAAAATAAAATCATTCAATGATAAAATTCATTCGTTTTCAATGCTTCATAAAAAATGATTATTTTTATATAATTACTTATATTATTATATAAATATATATTATATATTATATAAATACTTCTTTTTTTTTAAAACTGTATTTCAAAATTTAAAGTTTAAATTACTTTGAGTTGAAAGAATTAAAGGAAGAAGAACCTGTAACCCTTTCGTGTGAACTTCCTCTGAAAAAAAATCGTAAAAATTCGGTAATTCCAATGATTAAGAAACGTGCAATTAACGTGTAACAATTATCATGGTGTTTTCTTATCTAATTGTAATTTTCTTTACGAAAGGGTTAATCAAAAGAGTTTCGTTATCACGGGGACGAACATGTTCTAACGATCAAATCATCAACCTAGTTCCGTCAACGAAACAATAACCGTTTAAATCGCGACTCGTTTCGTCTATAACCTATACGGATAAACTAAAACTCGATCGATCTTCCGTTTAAAGTGTACAACCTCAATTACTCCGAGCAGTTTAATCGAACACCAATTACGAACGTACGCAATAACAATCACGCTTTATTATCCAATAATTTGACCGTGCTCGTGCTCGTTTGAAAGCAATGGGGGAAAAGTTGGAGAGCGGCAAAATGGACGACGCTTTCGGCCATGATTAGAGCGTGCTTAATCCTTAGAAGGCGAACGGTTTTCGATGGACGCGAGAGACGAACGCAGGGTCAATTTTACCCATAACAGAATTTCTGTTGCAAACTGGTTTTGGGAACGGACCATACATAAAAACGCGTTTCAAACAATACATTCTTTAACCATTTCCAATTTTATAACTAAATTTTTCGTACGATTTTTACAAATAATATATACTTTATCCCTTTTCAAGTTTGTAACTAAATTTCTTCGTACGATTCTTACAAATAATTTCATTAACTATCAACAGCTTAAACGTGCAACGCTGCGAAAGTCTAGATACAGTTACCGTAGGTACAGTAGCGGACAAAAGTTTAAAACGACAAGACAATGTAAAACAGTTTTATGGTTTGTAAATATTGTCTGCACATTAATTGTTATTGTTATCATAATAAAACACTGTTTATTGATCAGCACAGGATGCAAATTTTGTTTATTGTGCTATTCCTTATAAATTAGTTAATTTAATTTTGTTGACTCTTTGGTCTTAAGACGAGAGGACAATGTAGAACATATTTTTAACGTCTGCAAATATTGTCTGTACATTCATTTTTATTATTATCATGATAGAACAGTGTTTATTGATCAGCACACAATGCAAAGTTTGTTTATCATGCTATTCCTTATAAATTAGTTAATTTAATGTCGTTGACTCCTTGGTCTTAAGTCGAGAGGATAATGTGGAACATAGTTTTAACGTCTGCAAATATTGTCTGTACATTCATTTTTATTGTTATTAAGGTAGAACACTATTTATTGATCAGCACAGAATGCAAATTTTGTTTATCGTGTATTCCTTAAATTAATTTATTCAATTTCGTTGACCCTTTGGTCTTAAAGTTTTGCACACTACTGTATACCACGAAGAAGTGACCAGGCTATGAAAATTTTTGCGTTCGACTGTATTGCAAACACCATTCTTGAACAGTTTCAATGAACACGCGTCTTTATATCATTCTACTCGATCGTTTGCGAACACCATCGGATAGGCAGTATGATAAATCTCGTTAGGGCTATTTTCTCTCCCGCCCCCCCCTTTCTCCCTCTTCCTCTTTCGATGAGATCGCTATCCTCGAGTCGCGTCCCGTTATTGTTCGAGGAGTGTGACGCGTCGGGGAAGTTCGCGGCGGGTTACAACTTTATCTCGGTTTCATCGTGGGTGTCGAATGGTTTCCACGTCGCGGAGCCCCACGGTTGCCGCGAAGTTTTACAGTTTACAACGCGCCAGCAACTTCTCTTTCTCTCTATCCCCGCGGCTTCGGGAGGAGATATTCCCCGAGTGTTTGCACGCGCTCGCTCAGCGCCATCGTATAAAATTCGGAGTTAAGTATAAACGAAAGCGTCGGCCGTGGCTGCGTTAAGAACGAGCGGAATTGCAGGGGCCGCCCTGAACGAAGACGTCGCCCGTTTCCACGCGGTCGTTTTTCTTCCGTTTCTGGCCGGGCCGACTTTGTCCGGGAAAACTTATGCAAGCTAAATCCGCGTAAGATTCTGGGCCACTGTTTCTTAACCAGCGACGCATCTTTTTAGGGGGTCGTCGAGACGTTTCGGTTTCGGTTAACTTTTAGTTGACAATTTTGAGGATGCACGTTAGATACAGCGGGATCATTAACCCTTTGACTGCGGCGCGGTCTCGGGCAAACACGTCAATATGGATGGCACGTTTTTCGCATGTCAGTCGCTGCGACTGGTTGTCCACTGACTGAGTGACCAAAATAGTAACTGGAAATTTGACACTATTCTTAGGGTTTAAACAATAATAATGGCATGTTTAGTTGCTATGTTACATGCGACTGGTTGTCTACTGATTAGTGATCAAAATAGTAACTGGAAATTTGATACCATTCTTAGGGTTTAAAAAATAATAATGGCATATTTAGTTGCTATGTTATATGCAACTGGTTGTCCACTGATTAGTGACCAAAATAGTAACTGGGAATTTGATGCCATTCTTAGGGTTTAAACAATAATAATGGCATATTTAGTTGCTATGTTACATGCAACTGATTGTCCACTGATTAGTGACCAAAATAGTAACTGGGAATTTGATACCATTCTTAGGGTTTAAAAAATAATAATTGCATATTTAGTTGCTATGTTACATGCAACTGATTGTCCACTGATTAGTGACCAAAATAGTAACTGGGAATTTGATACCATTCTTAGGGTTTAAAAAATAATAATTGCATATTTAGTTGCTATGTTACATGCGATTGGTTGTCCACTGATTAATGACCAAAATAGGAACTGAAAATTTGATACCATTCTTAGGGTTTAAAAAATAATAATGGCAAAGTAATAATGGCATATTTAGTTGCTATGTTACATAGGACAATAAATTTCATGTTGAATTGATCGGTAAAACAGTGATAAAGGTGTTATAGTAAAAAAATATAGAGGGCGTATATTCACGTCTTTTGTATATATTGATGGATTTGTGAGAGTGGACATATCGCAAATGGATAGATCACAATGATTTCCTTCGCGTGATTAATAGTTTAACGTTTCTTTATAGCATATATACGATATCCATCAAAACAGTCAGTTTCGTATAAGGAAATATTACAAAATTTACAGACTGCGCGTGTAAAAGCCGATTAATCGGTTTCCGGTCGGTAAAGTGTTAACATATAAATGGTATAGGGTAGGATTTGTCGGATTCCAGCAATTGCTGCTTTCTCTGTAAATATAATTCATGTACAATGCTATGATGTTTCTATATTTTACAGTTACACGTAAATATATAAACAATTCTGTGGTATCCTGTAAACTTTTTCTATGCAAATTAGCAACTATTTACACAAACATAAAAAAAAGAAAGACATATTGATAACGTTGACCGAAGAGATTCTTTCTCATTACTTTATTCGTATCTTTCAATGACCCACCGATTAATTTATGTTAATTCATGTTTACAATTAATCGTCGATTAATGTACGGGCAAAACGAGGTAATGAACTGAATTGTTCGTCTGAGAATTCCACGGAAATAATGTCAGCCGTTTCTCAAGCATGTCTCCAGAATAATTCTCTGAAACTCGCCCCGCGTTCTTTCTTCCCTTATAAAGACGTTGAATGAAATCGTCATACAGCATTGTCAACAGAGAGAGAGAGAGAGAGAGAGAGAGAGAGAGAGAGAGAGAGAGCATTGTACGCGTTTCGCTTGCAAGCAAACTTATGTATTTCTCCCCTACTGTACTTTTAACCAATTTTCTATTCTTCTTCTCGTTTAACCAATGGTGCCGTTTCGTTAACAACAGCAAATGAGATTACTTCGTTCGTTCGGGGAAAAAACGGTGAAAAGAAGAGAAAAAGCGGAACGTACAAAAGGGTGCAGTGCATAGTTTCAGCAGCTACGTTTTACAATCTTAACCTCTGCAGTCAGTTTAAAACGGCGATTATTACGTTTGCGTTCAATGGCGGAGGGAACGTTTAACGCAAAAAAAAGCAGACTCTCCCCTTTATCGTTGCGATATTCAATTTTCATTTTTCAGCAGTTCGTTTCCACCCCACTCTGTCGTTCACTTTTCAATTTTTATACACCTTCAACCTCTTCCTCTCGTCTCTTCCATTTCCGTTCCGCTATCGTTCATCAATGCTTCCGCTTATCACTTCCTAATTTTCGCGTTAACCCTTTGAGCGCTGAATACTCTTGGCGTAAGTGCTTCGAAAGGACGACGCGATATTGTTACTCGTACACTGACAATAGCGTTGCAGTTAGCGAAAAATCGACAAAATTGGGAAACGCATATTTTCGTCCATGGTCCCTACGAACAACTTCCGTCAGCGGTAAAAAGTTAACGCCGAAATGGCCATGGAAAAGGTCATAAGTCGAAAAGAACAAAAATTGACAAGCGCATATATGCGCCCATGCTGCTATGTCGCATATATACACTCATAGTACTCAAAAGATTAACGTCGATATGTGTGGCCACGAAAAAGATCATAAGGTGGAAAGAATAAAAATTGACAAGCGCATATATGCACCTATAGTCCCTACAAGCAACTTTCATCGGACGCATATATGCGTCTATAGCATTAAAAAGGTTAACGCCGAAATGTTTGACCACTGAAAAAGTCATAAGGCGAAGGAAACAGAAATCGACAAACGCATATATGCGTTCACAGTCCATACGAGTAACTTTCATCAGACGCATATATGCGTCCATAGCACTCAAGTGATTAACGCCGAAATGTATGACCACTGAAAAAGTCATAAGGTAGAAAGAATAAAAATTGACAAGCGCATATATGCACCCATAGTCCCTACAAGCAACTTTCATCGGACGCATATATGCGTCTATAGCATTAAAAAGGTTAACGCCGAAATGTTTGACCACTGAAAAAGTCATAAGGTGAAGGAAACAGAAATCGACAAACGCATATATGCGTCCACAGTCCATACGAGTAACTTTCATCGGACGCATATATGCGTCCATCGTACTCAAGTGGTTAACGCCGAAATGTATGACCACTGAAAAAGTCATAAGGTGAAGGAAACAAAAATTGACAAGCGCATATATGCGCTCATAGTACCCAAAAAGTTAACGCCGAAATGTGTGGCCACGGAAAAGGTCATAAGGCGAAAAGAACAAAAATTGACAAACGCATATATGCGCTCATAGTATCCAAAAAGTTAACGCCGAAATGTATGACCACTGAAAAAGTCAGAAGGTGAAGAGAACAAAAATCGACAAGTGCATATATGCGTCCACAGTCCCTAAGAGCAAGTTTCATTAGACGTATATATGCGTCCATAGCACTCAAGTGGTTCACGCCGAAATGTATGACTACTGAAAAAGTCATAAGGGGAAAAATACAAAAATTGACAAGCGCATATATGCGTCCATACTTCCTAAGAGCAAGTTTCGTTAGACGTATATATGCGTCCATAGCACTCAAATGGTTAACGCCGAAATGTATGACTACTGAAAAAGTCATAAGGGGAAAAGTACAAAAATTGACAAGCGCATATATGCGTTCATACTTCCTAAGCGCAAGTTTCGTTAGACGTATATATGCGCCCATAACACTCAAAAGGTTAAACGTAGCCGGTATCGTTGTCTGTTCTTGTCGGCGACGAGGTGTGTCGCATCGATTCGTATCGGCAAACAAAGGAAGAGGACACACGCGCACGCACACCGTTGTTGGCCGCAGATATCCGTTATAATAAGCGGTGGAACGTAATACGTACTCGGTTTTCTAAGCCGATCGATCCCCCTCGCCGCTCGAACGAGCAGCGTGGGCTGAGTGCTCTTTCGTGGTCGCGGTAACACGATAGAACTATGCCAATGGCTGCGTCTATGCAGCGGCAAAAGATCGTGCGGCTTGGAAAACCTTCCCCTCGTCGCGTCGTCGCGTCGAATGCCGGAACTGGTCTCAGCGCCGCGCCGTTGACGCTTCCATGGCCGCGATTGCTTGGTTCGTATTACCGATTCGGAAAAGACGACGGGAAAAGAAGTCGGTCACGAAGATGCGTGACGATGCTGTGAGACGGCGAGAAGCGGACACGCGTGTGAAGATCCGCTTTTCCGACAGCTAGATCGCGAAGATCGGTGGTTATTTCTTGACGCCATCTTGGCGGTGGCGACAGGGTTCGATCTACTGTTTATTTGGTATAATATTTAATAGCCGGTGTAACGTGCTTTTACAAGAGAACTTATCGATGCGTTAATCGCCGATTTTTATGAAACTATGATAATTCGGGTTGGAAATTTTTTGGCTATTCTATAATCGTGCAAAGATTCATAAAAATCGGTGATTAACAATATTTAATATTTAATAATGTGGGTCGGAAATTTTTGGCTGCTTTACACTCGTGCAATGCTTCATAAAAATCGGTGGTTGACATTATTTAATATTTAATAATTTGGGTTGGAAATTTTTGGCTGCTCTACAATTGTGCAAAGTTTTATAAAAATCGGTGGTTAACAATATTTAATATTTAATAACATGGTTTGGAAATTTTTGGTTGCTCTACAATTGTGCAAAGCTTCATAAAAATCGGTGGTTAACAATATTTAATATTTAATAATGTGGGTCGGAAATTTTTGGCTGCTTTACACTCGTGCAATGCTTCATAAAAATCGGTGGTTGACATTATTTAATATTTAATAATTTGGGTTGGAAATTTTTGGCTGCTCTACAATTGTGCAAAGTTTTATAAAAATCGGTGGTTAACAATATTTAATATTTAATAACATGGTTTGGAAATTTTTGGTTGCTCTACAATTGTGCAAAGCTTCATAAAAATCGGTGGTTAACAATATTTAATATTTAATAATGTGGGTCGGAAATTTTTGGCTGCTTTACACTCGTGCAATGCTTCATAAAAATCGGTGGTTGACATTATTCAATATCTAATAATATGGGTTGGAATTTTTTGGCTACTCTATAATTGTGCAAAGCTTCATAAAAATCGGCGATTGACATTATTTAATATTTAATAATACAGTTTGGAAATTTTTGGTTACTCTACAATTGTGCAAAGTTTCATAGAAATCGACGATCAACATTATACGTAATTTTGATACTAGATTTGTCGAGATTTCGTATAGATTGGTGCGCCAAATTGGCACTAAATGGTTATTGGGGTGTATGCAAATTGACGTGGTACCTGCACCCTCCTGCGAATGTGTTAGGTCACTTTAAAAAGTTATGCTTGTCTGATTTATCGTAATGAAACTGTTGAACGTTGTAAGAATTATTATTTAACTTCGAATTGTGTAATTACATAATTAATCGTACTTTGATATGTATTGGTGCTGATGTGATGCTACGGGGTTAGCGGGAGTTATTAGTTTTAGTACTTATCGATAGGAGTGTACACAGAGGTCTGATTCGCCGTACAAATATTGTCACTAGACTATGGATGTTGATGGATTTATAGTATAAAATATTAGGGATAAAGTACACGTTATAATGTTTAAGGGATGAAATGGATCTTTGCTTAGGTTCTTTCTTTAAAATATGTGGAAACACGTAACAGGTTCAATTTTGAAATACGTAAAGTGGTAGGTAATATGAATCATTCTAAATGCAAAAATGAATGGAGAAATGTGGAATAATATTTTTTCATTCTCCCTTTCGTTTTCGAAATAACACAATTTGTCTGACAAATTTCACTGTACACTATTTAATTTATTGTATTTAATAGTTGTAACTACGAAATAGAATAAAAATGTATATTTTTCAAGCAATTCGTTTAACCCTTTGCACTCGAGACGTGACTGTTGGTCACCAAATGATAGTTTCGAAAATTTTCAGATTTTAGTTAGTTTGTTCATTGGTAAGATTCAGAGATTAAATATTCAGATTTTAGTTAGTTTGTTTATTAGAGAGACTCAGAGGTTAAATATTCATTTAACTGTTTCAATTAAATTAAATAAATAATCATACATGTAAATTTTAGTGCATCACTTAACTAAACTAAATAACGTTTAATACAGACAAATTTTTATAAATATTTCGAATTTGAAAATATTTGAGGTTAGTATCGTTAGACGACTAACAGTCACCTCTCGTGTGCAAAGGGTTAACAGACAAACCGTTGGAACGACTAATGCGTTAAAATTCATGTGTCCAGTTCGAATTTTCAAAATCGTTTATCTCGAAAATGGAGCATGACGTCCGATTTTTAGACGTCGACCGATTTTTGGACGTAGAGTTAATTTTCTGTACGATTTTCAGTTTCGTTTTTACATTCCCGATGCTAGATCTCAACGTAACGCGTGAAATTTTTCCGTTTGCATTGTCGACGTTTTCGAAAGAGTTATATTCGAACAATATCGAGGCAGAATCGAGCGAGTAAGGACAGCGAAATGGACGTGAAATTCGTAGGAAAAAAAATTCAGTGAACCGATCAACAACACCGGATCAAAATGGTTTTCTGCGCGCATCCAACGACCGGGACAGAGAAAAGTGTACCAATCGGCTTGTCTTGTATTACGACCTGTCCATTTCGTTCTGTTGTAAAAAGACAACGGGAAAGCAGCAGAGCTCGAGTTGCTTATCCTCTTAGAGGTTCTCACCGCCATTGGCCGATATACGCAATTTAAGAATATTTTATTTCGAAATCGCACAAATTTCACGGAACAATCTCCTCGTTTCAGTGTTAGACCAAATTTTTGCTACCACAAGGAAAGATATTTATTGAACTCAGACATAATAAGTACCTTCGTTTCTCCTTCAAACATTTATTTTGTTCCGAAAAAATATCTGCACAACCTTAACACATTGCGGATCAGACATTTTATTGCTAACCGTACCCAAATATTTTTGAATTAGTGATGATTTATTAAAAATTAAAAATCATTGTCGCGTGAAATGTTCATTTTCAACAACAAGTTTAAAAATAAATGATTTTTTTTAATATTTTTCAATAAGTAAAAATTTGTATAAACTAAAAATTTGTCAAAGTATGATATTTAGTAAAACCTTGTAACATTTTTCTTTTGAAAGTCATCATCGTCCTCACAAATATTCATATTTTCGTTATCACTTAATGTGTCCGATAAACTGTTTGCAAATATTTCTGTAATATTATTAATCGTTCTGTCGCTACACATATTTCAGGGTTTCAAATAATTAATTCACAACACAAATTACCAAAAGCTGTCTTTGACTATCACAGCAACTGCACGAACAAAAATCTTACCAATGGCCTCTAACGACTCAATATGAAAGACGAGATATCTCGTCAACGGCCCTTTACGACAAAATAGGAAAGACGAGATATCTCGTCATCCGTCCGCAATGTGTTAAAATATAAAATTGTATCCATTTAGGGAATTGAAAATGTTAGAGAATATGTTAGAATTAAATAAAAAAAAAAAAAAAAAATAGAAAAATCTATACGTATTGGCAAAGATAATAAAATCGGTCATTTTGATAAATTATTTTAACAAAATTCGTTTTTCTAACGTTTGCTATGTGACGTACAGGTAAATATGTTTCTTTGATAATGTTTTTAGGACGAAAGTAAAACTAAAAATTTTTACTCCCACACGGAGTTTCAGGAATTTTATCGTCCAATTTCTAGGGAAATGATGTTTATGATCTATGAGAAACACGAATCCTTCTAATTTTTGTTGGACGTTCGTAGGGTGTGGCCGTTTCACTTAAAAAGTCTCATTCTGAGGTTTAATTTCACAGGAAATTGGAATCCAACCATTTCTAAATAGATTCAATTCCCAGTGACGGACCTGATTTAAAGCACGCTCTTTAAGAACCTCTCGCAAACAGTATATTTGTATACCATAGGCTGTTCTGTATGCGAAAGAAAATTGCGAACGCGTGAATGGAAAGATTTCTATTCCGAATCCCAGGCAGCTCAAACGTTTATTTCGTTCTGCGAATTTAACACAATTTGTAAGTGCACATGCTCAAACTGAAAATATTCTGGTTGTGTTAGATTAAATCGACGATTTTATAATAGTGTGAAAGTTATAGCTGTCCTATACGTACAGACTTAAATTATGGAAACTTTGGATAGCTTCTCGGTTATTTGATTAAATAAATTGAACAGAGTATTTTCAAATAATTGTTATGGTTGAATTAACTATTTTAGATTAGGTAGGCATTAAGTAATCACAGTGTGTCTGCCTGTGTGTATGAGTTACTGTGAGAATTTGCATTTTTGAGACAGTGGTTTACGTACTGTGGTTTTAGAATTATTTTGTCAGAAATTACTTTAAAGAGTGTTTTTTCAAACGAACAGTAAATTAGGAAATTGTTTGAAGTCGTATAACAGCTAAATCATGGAATAATTCAGAAACAGATTAATTGCTTCAAATAATTGCATTAACATACAGCTATTAAAAAAACAGGTTCTAACGCAAACAAAATGATGTACCATTTAAATGATTATTTCAAATTATTAAATTATTATTATTTCAAAATTTTTTTTAATTTAAATTGCTTGTTTAACTTTACAGTTAAAGTCATAAAATTTCAAAAACTAAATACAAATTTGCTTTATTTCAATTGATTGTTAATAGAGTTGTTAGTGTAATATTGCATTGTTTGCAAAATTATTGATACATCGATTACTTCTTCATTCTTCAATAAAACTTTCTTTCCAATATCAATTGATTGATGATGTATCATTTAAATGATTATTTCAACAATTTTTTTTTATTTAAATTGCTTGTTTAACTTTACAGTTAAAGTCATAAAATTTCAAAAACTAAATAAAAATTTGCTTTATTTCAATTGATCGTTAATAGAGTTGTTAGTGTAATATTGCATTATTTGCAAAATTATTGACAAATCGATTACTTCATTCTTCAATAAAACTTTCTTACCAATATCAATTGATTGATGATGTACCATTTAAATGATTATTTAAACAATTTTTTTCTATTTAAATTGCTTGTTTAACTTTACAATTAAAGTCATAAAATTTTAAAAACTAAATACAAATTTGCTTTATTTCAATTGATCGTTAATAGAGTTATTAGTGTAATATTGCATTGTATGCAAAATTATTGACACATCGGTTACTTCTTCATTCTTCAATAAAACTTTCTTACCAATATCAATTGATTGATGATGTACCATTTAAATGATTATTTAAACAATTTTTTTCTATTTAAATTGCTTGTTTAACTTTACAATTAAAGTCATAAAATTTTAAAAACTAAATACAAATTTGCTTTATTTCAATTGATCGTTAATAGAGTTATTAGTGTAATATTGCATTGTATGCAAAATTATTGACACATCGGTTACTTCTTCATTCTTCAATAAAACTTTCTTTCCAATACCAATTGATTGTTCGATGAGAGTTAGTCGTCGCTAATCGGTTGCTTTAAAGCGACAACACTTCGAGTTAAGTATTAAAGTGCCCTCAATCGATTCACGAACAACTTATGCATTTGACTTATTGACACCGATCAGACAATGAGATTTGACTTTCATTTCTGTCGCTTTCTTTTCGCACGCATTCACTTTACAAAGTGAACTGTGAGTTTATATTAAAATTTAAGATATACGAAACACAAATGTAGCGTAGGTTGTGACACTTGTAGGATGAAACAAATCTTTTTGACAAAACAGTCTTTTCAGTCGAGTTTGATAAAATTTAAATTTGCATAGAAATCGTATTACATTCGATGAAAACTAAAAACTGCTTTCATTGCTGCAATCAATACATACCTAAATACTAGCGTGTAGAAATCCTAGAATATCAATTTTTTTTTTTTTTTAACACATATTACAAATTTATCAGTTCTGAGCTGTGTTCACTTTTAAGTTATCAATAATATTAGTATCGTTTACCTCTTTTATCGTTAAGAATGTTAAACAACCTTTTTTAAACAGTGCAATTGAAATTGCTAAGAATTTATTTACAGCTTTTCAGAAAGAACACATTAAATATACTAAATACTAAAAGTGTTAATACTAGACCTTAAATGCTAGAACTTAAATGCATCGAAGAAATTACATTGAAAATTACACAGAAAAATACTAAAAATACAAGGTGAAACAAATTTTTCCTTATATTCCTCGTTGAAAATCCTAGCCAATTTCTAAAATTGTACCTCTGTAAATTTGCAAAACTTCGAATTTACATTTAACATACAATTTACACAATTTACAAAAATGTAGAAAAATGGCCACACTTTGATCGTAGCTGCGCCGTTAATATCACTAATACAGCCACGGTTTCGAGACCTAGATTCACCAAGAAGCAACTGCACGTGATTAGACGGCCAAACGAAATTTCGATTCGCTGGGAATCAAGCACGTTATCGATTCGAGCGAATGGTGTTCGAACCAGAATTCTTTTTCCGCCCCCCTTCTTCCCCAACCCTTTGAACACGTTAATGTGATTAAACTTTTAATTTGCTAAAAAGCGAGGCCGACGACGCGTCTCCTCCTCTTTGCTGCACACCCCCACCCCCACCCCCTCCCTCCGCGCCACTCATGCCGCCAACCCTTTCGCCTCGTCTTTTTCGCCCGGGACGTCATTACTTATTCGCTGTTCTTCCGCGAAACGCGGGCGCCATCAACGGATTTATCGGGTGAAAAATTCAGGAGAGAACGGCGGATCGGTTTCACGGTGCCAAATGGGAAACCGTTGTCGGTGTTGCGGAGGATTCAGTCGGCCATCAACTACCTGCTATGGCGGACACGTGCACGGCCTGGCATGCGAATAAATAGCGGCAGAGAACGGACTGCGCTAGTCGAACGCCGGGGCCCACCCTGTTTCGTGACTAATCCTTCACCGTGCGTCGCTTTACGGTTTCGTTAACCCTTTTGTGGTTCACTGGAATTACGAAATATGGCGGAAGATATTTTACTTGGTAGAGAAGTTGATCTATTGGTCGATACAATTACGAGGTATAATTGAAAATATAGCTAATCTGTTGCCAAATTTAACCCTTTCGTTGTTCACTAGAATTACGAAATATGGTGGAAGATATTTTACTTGGTAGAGAAGCTGATCTATCGTTGGTCGATACAATTACGAGGTATGATTGAAAATGTAGCTAACTGCTGCCGAATTTAACCCTTTCGCTGTTCAATGGAATGGGGAAGTATGGTTGAAAAATAATTTACTTGGTAGAGAAGCTGATCTTTCGTCGTTCGAAACAATTACGAGCTATGATTGAAAATGTAGTTAATCTGTTGCCAAATTTAACCCTTTCGTTGTTCACTAGAATTACGAAATATGGTGGAAGATATTTTACTTGGTAGAGAAGTTGATCTATCATTGGTCGATACAATTACGAGCTATGATTGAAAATGTAGTTAATCTGTTGCCGAATTTAACCCTTTCGTTGTTCACTAGAATTACGAAATATGGTGGAAGATATTTTACTTGGTAGAGAAGCTGATCTATTGGTCGATACAATTACGAGGTGTGATTGAAAATGTAGTTAATCTATTGCCGAATTTAACCCTTTCGCTGTTCTATAAAATTGCAAAGTATGGTTGAAAGAAATCTCACTTAATATCGAACTTAAACCTTTCGTTGTTTAATAAAATTATGAAATATAATTGAAAAAGATGTAACCTAATTCTAAAATTAACCCTTTCGTTATTTAATAAAATTATGAAATATAATTGAAAAAGGCGTAACCTAATTCTAAAATTAACCCTTTCGTTATTTACTAAAACTATAAAATATAGTCGAAAGGTGTTCCCTTCTTTCGTGATTCAAATTAAGTTAATTTCAGTAGACTTTCCCTTAATTACAATACATCCGTGTCATCAGACCTTTAGTCAAATACACAAATATATAAATATATTGAATATATTTAATACATATTTGTGTAATGAAATTGATTTATGTAACATCGAAAATGATGTTAAACAAAGTTTCTCATGAGTAAACCGCGAATCAATTTTTCCCGTGGCGTTTAAACCGATTTGCATCTATTACACTCAAGTTTGTACAATAACACAGAAAATGTGACGGTGCTTTTCTACAGGAAAAGCAAATTCACGGGTCACTGTATTCGAATGTATTCAAGATAAGGGTTCACAGTGATTGGTTTCATTAATAGCGTACACGTGGCCGCCTCGCTTCTTTTTACAATCGTTCGATTGGCGCCTGGATCGGCCACAGTTACGAATCAATCGAGCTTGACGTTCGTGCATGCAAATGACGCGTGCAGATTCTCGAGCTTCTTCGCACGGCATCGAACAGGATTTCCTCATGGCGAGCCTATCAAAGAGCTATCAGAAAAAGGATGTTCGAGTACTCGTCAGACGATTAACAGTTCATTAAAACCGATAAAGCGACATAGTCTCCTCGGTAATTGGTCGATCATTCGTTGTTTTATTATAACGTTATGCAGTTTAGACAAGGCTCATGAAATCTTTATCAACCATTCCATTTATTGGACGAATAATCGTGTAGCCAAGGTTTGATAATGGACCAACATCTATCTACTAATATCGATCAATAAATGGAGGTCCTAGTTAATTAATACCTCTGAAACTCTCTATACTTTGTACCAAATCGCATAATTTACTCATAGTTTATGGTTAATCGAAGAGCTAACATAATTTTTATAGGCACGTTTGTATGTTATTACAAGCAGCTAGTACAACTTTATTATCGTTATTACTCAAGTTGTTACATTATCATAAGTGTCGAGCGTTAAAACTTTTGTACGTACTGTAAATTAAAAATTTCAATTTCTTTTAACGCTTGGTTTGCAAGGTGAACGAAAAAAGTAGGTGCATGAAATTATTGAAAGGCGTACGATACTCGTTAAAATAAAGAAAACCGGTCTAATTAATACGATTTCCCAATTAAATTTTAACGAACACGCAACTTCGATGCATTCTTCTATGTTGAAATTATCTTCAGCTGATTTAAATCGTAATTAAAAACCATCAGTTTCTTTGTAATTTTAAAAAGCTTAATTTTCGAAAATATAGATTATTCGATTATATTACACACATGACAACCATACTTTTGCTTTATTCTGGCTCAATTTTATACTAAGCTTGTTCCAAACCTTTTTTTTTTTTTTTTTTTTACGTGGAGGAAATCTTCAGAAAGATCCCCCACCACCTTGGGGAGATGGCGAGGTTATGTAGGATTCTTACCTACTAAAACCTCCACGGTGGCCTACTACAGCGAAGCTTGTTCCAAACCTTCCTGAAAGTTAACAAGAACTACCTTCTACCGATTCCATCCGATTTTTTTATCTCTTTACAAACATTCATCAGTACATTGTTCACGTAGTAAAACGATTAATTACCCACAGTGAATAAAGCTAAGTTCAAAACTTTTAAATCTTCCTCATTTTCATCGTTAACACTAGGTTTGCGGGACCCGCCAATTGGACTTCATTAGTAAAAATTTGCAAAAGCAATTACTATTATTCCTAACAATTTTTGTTCACCTTTATCGATGGACCGATACGAATATTTTGGGGCACCCTTTAGAAATAGACGCACAAGAAATGCCCGTAAATCTAGTGTTAACGCAGCACTTTTCGAGCCTGCAATTAGTCGAACAGCTGATCGGATCTATCAGCGAAGCTCGCAATTAGTCACCGTTCCTGAAAGTCCTCGTTCTCGATTAAGCGGCGTAACTTATGCATCTATACTTTTCTCTTCGTTTTTCACGGACATCCACGATGGTAGCGGCGTTTGTCCGCTCGTTATCATTTGATTGGCGTCTTGGTTATCGATCCGCTTGCGTGGCCGCGTGTACGGATCGCTGAAAGCCTGCCGAGCTGCTCGTTCCGCGTGCAAAACCGGTCGGCGATCGCCGCTGATTGTAATGAACTCATTAGCGCAAGCGGGTGTTCGAGGGCGGGAGGGGAAGGGGGGAAACGCAAGTTTTCTTATAACGCGGAAGATGTATGGTGTGAACGTTATAAAATGAAATTGTTAGAAATTGAATACAGAAATATTACGAGGCAAAAATTAACCGAAAACCAGCTTTCTCTTAACGTACTTTCTGAAGGGTTCCTTCCAAGAACCCCTGGCAATTTAGAAAGTAAGAGGACGTTAAGTTGCAGAACAAAGGGGCTAAAAGATCTGGAGATGGGGTCGTGGGAATTTCGACCATTGCGTTTGCCAGTCTCATGACAAAGCTGATGAAGTTCGGTCAGAATTGCAGCTTCATCGTGTTGTACAGGGTGTTCAGACGAAGACGGTTGAAAATTGAAGAGGCAGTTCTATGCAACATTCTAAGACGAAAAGCAAGAGTAAAAAAATTGCGTTTGACGCTTTGTTTATTAGTTATAAGCAAATATAAAAATGGGCTATTTTACGCCTGAGAGTAGGCAAACGGGGCAACACGGTAGGTAACGTCGTCCGCTGCACAGTGACGTTACCTACCGCGCGACCGATTTGCCTGCTCTCAGGCGTAAAATACCCCGTTGCTTTAATTGCTTATAACTGATAAACAAATCGTTAAATGCAATATTGTTACTCTTGATTTTCATCTTGGAATGTTGTATAGAGTTGCCCCTTTAATTTTCTTCCAGTTTCGTTCGTAAATTATGTTATTATTCCTAGCGTGAAGTAAATTTTAATAGGCGTCATACAAATTTTCCTCTCTCTTTCTTCCACTCCATCTTGCTCTCAGTTTTCTGGTTTCATCATTGGACATTTAAATAATTAATTTCCAATCGTTTGTCTCGACAGTCAAGAAGATACTAGATCCTTAAGTACTGGAACAAACTGTCAATTTTATCGATTTGCATTCGAATAAACGAAATTCGATACGAAAGAAAGCGATCGTTCTGTTGTCAGACGGTTCCATTATCGTGGCCATTTTTGCCTCCCTGTTAGTTCCGATACGAGAGTCTCTACCGTAGTGTGTCTACGGTTTAGCCTGTATTGTGTAATGAATTGAAGTATTTTAAATAAAAGCTTAATTTATTTCGCGATATTAAACCCTATTTCCAATTGAAATGAACCAGAGAAAGGCTATTTTATCAACAAGAAAGAGTATATACACTATCAGCAGGCGACTCAAGCGATATTCGCTTCGACATTCGAAATTCAAGTACAGTAACGGACAAAAGTTTAAAGAGTTAATGAAAACAAGGAAATTAATTAATAAGAAATAGCGCGATAAATAAAATTTGTATTCCATGTTAATCGATAAATAGTGTTCTATAATAATGACGACAAAAATAAGTACTTGAACAATATTTGCATACTATAAAACTATATTTTACATTGTCCTGTCGTCTTAAACTTTTGTCAGCTATTGTAGTTTTAAAATCTGAAGTTCGATAAGCTCTGTAAATCTGTTCTTTTCTGAATCGATAGGAAAGAAGAAAGTTGAACTGAGATTTTTTCGCGAAGAACAAACACCTGTTTTCGGTTGTCGGATTCGCTGGAGAGGAATAGGCGGTCATTTGATTTCTTCCAGATTCAAGGTGTGCGCAGCGAACGAACGCCATGATACACGGGAGTACGGGGTGCACATTCAGTTTCACGATCCTATGTCCGTCGTAAAAAACAGAGCTGGAAAGTTGGCCGCAGCAACGGAACTTTAATCACGTCATAAAAGCAGAAACAAGAAGACGCGGCCAACTAACCGGCGTTTTTTCTTTTCCCTCGATAAATTCCGAGCAAGCTGCAAACGTACAAGTTTTCGCGGCTTTTCCCACGGCGGCTTGCCTATTTAAAGGGACATTCGTTTCTGTGCTTGGTCGTTTACGGTTCGACGAGACGAAACTTTTTAATTATGTTCTCGCGACGGTGAAATCTTTCGACGAACTGTTTTACGAAATGAAAAAGAAGAACTCGCTTTTTAAAGCGATAGGTCACGAATTCACATTTGTTTTAGGGGTTTTGATTAATGAACTTACATTATTATAGCTTCGTTTGTTAAACAAAAAATTACACTTCATTAGCTGAAGTGTTAAAAAATTACTGAAAAAAGCTGCTCGTTTAACACGTTCGTCGCCCAGCGTGATTCGGCTGAGTTTCTCGCTGAGCCCAAATCCAATTGCATAGAAAACTGGGGTAAAAAAATATAAAAACAGCAAAAATTTTAACTTTTCATTTTTATTTTATGTATTTTATATCTATATATACACCAATACCTCGCTTTGCGTTTTTTCGATGTTGCGTCGCTGCTCAATTAGTACTAATTTTCATTGCGCGTCGTTAGATTTTCGAGGTTGCGTTGTTTTGGATTCGAGTCTTGAATTTTTTTCTTGTTTTCTAACAGATGGCTCTACTTTTGTTTCTAATCGCGCCATGCCAAAAAAAACTCGGTAATTCCTCTTTTAACCGAAAATCAACGTAATTTTAATACAGTTTTATTTTCACTTTGTTTTGCTAATTTTAGAGTTCAGTTTCAATCTTCGATCTTTACATGGTTTGCTATAGAAAATCTTAGTTCACTTTGCGTCGTGTTTTTTTGGAACGTAACCCCGACGCAAAGTGGGGTATTGGTGTATTATACTTCAATGCTTATTCCATTGAAATCCATTTAAAATCCTATTTAACTTTAAGAAAAAGAGGGTCACCCAAATATGGGTGACGTGGCGACGAACGTGTTAATGAAATCTACCTTTTTCACATTTATACATCATTGAACTGTTAAAAGAAACGAATAATTTATTCGAAGAAACGTGCATTCGTTTCTTAATACACATATCTAAACGAGATAAGAATAGGAGTGAAAGGACAGGAAAAGAGGACTAACAAATTAAAAAACGAATCTTTTCGATTTCTGAACATGTTGATAAATGTTCGAATCGAAAATTCTTTGGCAAAAACGAGTCACCCCCGTAACAACGAAATGGCTGTGTGGTTTGGCATAACTTAAAAATGAAATGAACCACCAATAATACGTAAATCGAAAAAGTTAAACTTTCAATTTATAAAGAAATTCTATTTTCTTTAGGATGATCACCGATTCTTGCGTTAAAGACTTCGATTGATAGTGTCAGAATAACACAAATGGGCACACCTCTGGAACGTTACCCTTTTTCCTTCGAGCCACACATTTCCAGCTTATCTGATCCCTAACCCCTATAGTTATGGTGTTCCCGTACCACCGTAGAAGCTGCGTGAAAGGTGAAATTGGAACGAGATTTTTTTTAAAGATTCCAATCTTTGGGTTCACGTGAACGACGCTCCTCAAGAGGGGATGGGGAAGGGGGGGTGAAAGGTGAAACAGCTTCAACGCCCATCGAGGGCGTCCGTAATTAAATCACGATCACCTGGCTACCACGAGAATCCGGGGTCGAGAGGGTACACCGTCGTTCAAATGTGTTAGGGCACTTACGAAAAATTACGTAAAGATTAGAATGTGCAGTGAAATTCGAATTAGAGGCGAAAAATTATTAGACCAACCACAACTGTTGTCTAATAAAAAAATTTACGTGTTCTTGTAAAAGTCTCACCGATTGTGTAATCGTATTATTAAGATGGAAAGTGTGAAGTGGATATTTTAAAAGAATCGTTTTGATATGGAGGAGAACATTGTGCGGTGGAAATGATTTTTCTAAACGATTATTTGAAATTCAATTAAATTCGTTTAAACGATACTTTAAAATCTGCACCGTTTTACCTACAATAAAATGTAAATTTAAATGTGTACACTTTTTTAATGACTGAAGTACGATAAAAGAGCGGATTAACGTACATATCCATTCAATAGTATTAGGATACACGCGGGAAATTGGATAAATCTTAGAATTTAAAAATCTCTAACTTACTCTGACATTGTAGAATGTTAAACATTCGTATGTTCAATGATATAGTAAAAATTTTGACTAATTATGATACATATATAGCATTTCTATTTTAACATTTGATATTACGTATAATATGCAGTACGACTATCATGTACAGGTTTTAAGTAAAACCTGGTATGTACCGTGGTGTCTTAATACTTATGAACGGGACTGTACTTCAGCATGTGTCTTTTATCAATACAGTGATAAAATTTTGTAATCTAGATGTACTATCGTGTTTTAAGTAAAATCTACCACCGGTATTTTGATGTTTACGAGAACAGGAGTGTGTTTATGAACGGGACTGTACTTCAGCATGTGTCTTTTATCAATACAATGATAAAATTTTGTAATCTGGATGTACTATCGTGTTTTAAGTAAAATCTAACCATCGGTGTTTTGATGTTCACGAGAACAGGAGTGTGTTTATGAACGAGACTGTACTTCAGCATGTGTCTTTTATCAATACAGTGATAAAATTTTGTAATCTGGATGTACTATCGTGTTTTAAGTAAAATCTAACGTTGGTGTTTTGATGTTCACGAGAACAGGAGTGTGTTTATGAACGGGACTGTACTTTGCCATGTGTCTTTTATCAGTATAATGATAAAATCTTGTAATCTAGATGTACTATCGTGTTTTAAGTAAAATCTAACGTTGGTGTTTTGATGTTCACGAGAACAGGAGTGTGTTTATGAACGGGAGTGTAGTTTCTGCTCTGCTGCGAAAAGGTTATCCGGCCGAACAGATCTGGCTCGTAACATTACACTCACCGGAAGCCAGTAAACGACGCTGGAAGTCTCTGATACGGATAGCCTGCGAGCCGAAAATCGACTTATCCGGAGCTTGTTTCAACGTATGGTACTTCGGTGCTCCCCTGGCCTAATGCCTAGCGTTTAATTCGATGCTTTCAATATAAAGTACTGCTTGCTGTACGCGGTCCCTTGTCCCGTTTTTCTCCGAGACAAATTGGCGTGGTTTATGGCTCGCAGCCTGGGGAGCTTTGTTGGTCGTTATTCCTAGGGACTTGATCAGACCAGTGAACACAGTAGAGCCTCCTGTTATCCGAATTAATAGAGAGGCGCAAGTGTCCGAATACAATTCCGAATAATGCTTTGTAATTAATGATGGTTTGGTAAAGGTACTTGATGATTAACGGAATAATGGTCTTTAGATCAGAGGGCAATAAATTTTTCTTGATATTAAGGTTTGCGCGTTTGAATGTAAATCAAGATATTATATTTACTATATATTAATTAAATATTATGAAACATTATAAATAATGTTCTCGCATTTAGGGGGTGAGGGGGATGGTTGCAGGTTCTTTGGTTATCATAAAAAAAGGTTCAGAACCAAAATAGATATGGAAATAACGCAGCCTCTTTTTAAAAACACGCGATATTCTACATTTATAAATCCTGATATCTACATATTAATAGATTGTATTTATAAAATTCAAATGTGAATATTTATAAATATACATTTATTTATGCAATCATTATATTATAAATATTAACCCTTTTAGTGCCGAGCAAATTTAACTAATTTGCTAAGGTTTGGGAAAAAGCTCATAAAAACAGAAGTAAGAATGATATTTACGTTCTTAAAAAAATTGAAACATTTATAACGTTTTATAAATTTATTTTAAGATAGAGCTCTCTCGCGATGCAAATAGTTAGGCGCCATGGCAATCGTCGTTCGGCACTAAAAGGGTTAATTGATATATAAATTTAAGCTCTATATATATTTATAAATGATTATTAATTTATAATATTCGTTTCAGATTTATTAAAATTCAAATCGTTTGCAATGAAATTTTCTGTTGTTTCCCAAAAAACGCATAGCTTTCGTACTGACGGCTGAATCAACACGCCCTCGCGACGAAAGTGACACTCGTAATCCGTACGCCTTTTTCCACGCCTGTCTTCAATCATTCCGTGAATTATCCGTGACTCGAGCCGAACGGCCGTATCATGGTTTAATGCAAACCATTAGTCTCGGAAACGAAAGGTCGCCGCGACGAAAAAGTGCACTCACCGCTAGCAGGAAGACACGGTGCCTGGAAGCAGCGAGGCTGTTGCCTTTAGAAACAGCTTGTGCACGGTCTAATCCTTGGTCCATTCGCTGTCAGGCCCAAATTATGCAATTTCATTCTGTAAAAAAAAAGAAATCTTCTGTAAGATTATTTATTATCAATAATACGAATAATAGCAAAAATATACAGTATACAGTCAATTCTAATTCAACTATAAATTGATTTTTGCGAATGGGTGACTACAATTTGGATGAAATAAGAATTTGGAACACAGTAGTTGTGTGTTTTTTTTATTTCGTAATATACTTGGTTTTATAGATACTGTTGCTTTGTTAAGTACCTATTTTTGTTAATATCGAATTCAGTTTGGTGTTTTTGTAATTGTAGAATAAAGGTTCTTAAGATTATTTATTATTATTACTATGAATAATGGCAAAAATATACAGTATACAGTCAATTCTAATTCAACTATGAATTGATTTTTGCGAATGGGTGACTATAATTTGGATGAAATAAGAATTTGGAACACAGTAGTTGTGTGTTTTTTTATTTCGTAATATACTTGGTTTTATAGATTTTGTTGCTTTGTTAAGTACCTATTTTTGTTAATATCCAATTCAGTTTGGTGTTTTTGTAATTGTAGAATAAAGGTACTTAAGATTATTTATTATTATTATTATTATGAATAATGACAAAAATATACAGTATACAGTCAATTCTAATTCAACTATGAATTGATTTTTGCGAATGGGCGACTATAATTTGGATGAAATAAGAATTTGGAACACAGTAGTTGTATGTTTTTCTTATTTCGTAATATACTTGGTTTTATAGATTTTGTTGCTTTGTTATGTACCTATTTTTGTTAATATCGAATCAGTTTGGTGTTTTTGCAACTGTAGAATAAAGGTACTTAAGATTATTTATTATATTATTATGAATAATGACAAAATATACAGTATACAGTCAATTCTAATTCAACTATGAATTGATTTTATGAAATTTATTTTTGCGATTTTTGGAGTTTGTTTTGTACATTTCATTTTATATATTTTATAATACATTATAATTATCAAATTATGGCGTTTTAAAACTTTACCCTTGACGAATAAATAATGTATATTGAAGATAAAAAATATTTAAAAAATTGAAAAATATTAATTTTGCAGTGGATAAAGTGACAGTAATTTGATTCTGTACAATATTACAATTTAATACACCGCCGAACAGGTTCAGATTGCGTGAAAAAGTATTCAGTCCCCAGCGATAGTTACTGCCGGCTGCACGCCGTCGACGCGAAGCGTTTCGGCTCAGAGTATTCAGCAGCTCAAAGGGTTAAAACACGACCGTGGATCCGAATTGTGGAATCCCTTTCGGTAGATACGTTCTGTAGAACTCTTGGCAAAATTGGGAATAAGCTCGTTGACGAAGAAAGCATGAATCGTGGTCGGGGGAAAGATTTCGCGTTCGTTACTTCTGCTTCTGTTGCGTAAAAGAACGGTTAATTGAATGTATTCAGGTTTCAAGCACCAGGCTTCTTTGTTTCCAATGAAATTCGCTTTGTTTAATTAATTCAAGGCTCGTCCACAAAATGCTTGACACACATTCGGCCGTTGCTTTTTGTTTTTCGCATAACAGGTTTAATTGTGTTGCTTCAGAGGCGATTTATACGAGAAACGAGTGTTTATGATGTTGTCGATTTAAGTGTCACCCTTTTGTAATGAAATACGAGCCTTAAAATATCGTACGTTCGACGACAAACGAGAAACATGATCAGTTTATCGGGACCAACTCAATTTTCACTAGCGAACGAACCGTGAAACGCGTGAAACATCCAAAAGGAACTTTGCTCCCTTTTAGATATTTACATTTCGTCATTTTTCTGAGACTTTATCAACGAACATTATTATTACTATAATCAATAATTAAATTTTCAATAGCAAAATATTTGTTTGAGCTACCAAACGTTGCGTTATAGTCTTTAGAGTTGAACATAACCTTCGTGAGCTTAAAATACCCAAAAAGTTCGGCGACACACCTTTAAATACCAAAAATTCATAATTTCATGAAGCATATATATATACAGTGGCTCCAAAAAGTATTGGTATACTGTATTATAAGGAAATTCATGTACTTCTGAAATTCTGATTTCAATGAAACTTTATGTGTGTACAGAGCATGGTGTGTCCTGTGTGGAGCAATTTTTTTGGCGGCAAAATAAATGTAAATAAGAAAAAAAAAATATGTAAAGACATATTTTCTACAAGGAGATCAAAGTTGTCTGAAAAAGGACAATATGAAAAACTGTTGCGTATGAAGGAAAGAAACGCATAGAGCGCTAAAGGGTTAAAAGTTCGAAGAAGTAAGTACCCAGTCTATGGTAAAGACATATTTTCTGAGGAAATCAAAGTCGTCTGAAAAAAGGACAATTTGAAAAACCGTTGCGTATGAAGGAAGGAAACGCATAGAGCGCTAAAGGGTTAAAAGTCGGAAGAAGTAAATACCCAGTCTATGGTAAAGACATATTTTCTGAGGAAATCAAAGTTGTCTGAAAAAAGGACAATATGAAAAATTGTTGCGTATGAAAGAAAGAAACGCATAGAGCGTTAAAGGGTTAAAAGTCGAAAGAAGTAAATTCCCAATCTATGGTAAAGACATATTTTTTGAAGAAATCAGAGTTGTCTGAAAAAGGACAATATGAAAAACCGTTGCGTATGAAAGAAAGAAACGCACAGAGCGCTAAAGGGTTAAAAATTGAAAGAAGTAAATACTCAGTCTATGGTAAAGACATATTTTCTGAGGAAATCAATGTTGTCTGAAAAAGGACAATATGAAAAACCGTTGCATATAAAGAAAAGAAACGCACAGAGCGCTAAAGGGTTAAAAGTTCGAAGAAGTAAATACTCAGTCTATGGTAAAGACATTTTCTGAGGAGATCAAAGTTGTCTGAAAAAAGGCAATATGAAAAATTGTTGCGTATGAAGGAAAGAAACGCATAGAGCGCTAAAGGGTTAAAAGTCGAAAGAAGTAAATTCCCAATCTATGGTAAAGACATATTTTTTGAAGAAATCAGAGTTGTCTGAAAAAGGACAATATGAAAAACCGTTGTGTATGAAAGAAAGAAACGCACAGAGCGCTAAAGGGTTAAAAGTTCGAAGAAGTAAGTATCCAGTCTATGGTAAAGACATATTTTCTGAGGAGATCAAAATTGTCTGAAAAAAGGACAATATGAAAAACTGTTGCGTATGAAAGAAAGAAATGCACAGAGCGCTAAAGGGTTAAAAGTCGGAAGAAGTAAGTGCCCACTCTATTAGTGGCGCGGTTACAAAGAATTATGCTCACGGTTATCGTGAACCAGACGAGGGATCGGCGGTGTTTGTCCGGTCCCGCCTAATCAAGATGAAGAAATTCGTCGGTCTTCTTACAGGGTAATTCGTGAAACACGATTAACGGGCGAAGTTCGTTTCGTTCGGGCACGCTGGCGGCGGAGCGTTAATGAACCATAGTTCGCTGATTCGACGATGAGCATTCGGGAGTTAATCGTCCGTGCCACGAAAGCAATTTTCCCAACTCGACTTGTTTCGCTCGATAAGGCCTCTCCAGGCGATTGTACTTTTACACGTGCACACACGCGCGCGCGTTCACGTCCAGGCTGGCTCCCGGGGATCGATTCGACGGCGAAGAGTTATTATACGTCATTATTTGTTCGTTTCGCGGTAAATTCGTTGCCGTGTCTCTTCATTTTTCGGGCGACAAAATTTCATCTTGACGCGAGAAAAGACAATTTTCCAATCTGGACAGATTTTAGAATCAAGCGGGATATTTCACGTTCGTCGAAAGTTTCTTGATAAATTTTGTTGGAAATTGAATACAGAAATATTGCGAAGCAAAAATTAACCATAAACCAGCTTTCTCTTAACGTACTTTTTCAAGAGCTTCTTCCAAGAAGCTGCCAGATGCTGGATGACGATGGAAAATTCTTCAATTTTTAGGCCGCTTGTTCTCAAATTTCAGGGTTTCGATGTAATCTCACGGAATTCTTCGCGTAAAATGTGAAGTAATATCGCTTTTTTCTTTGGATTTTGTTGGAAATTGAATACAGAAATACTGCGAAGCAAAAATTAACCATAAACCAGCTTTCTCTTAACTTAACCAGCTTTTTCTTCTTCCAAGAAGCTAAGCCACATCTGGCATTTTAGAAAGTTCGAAAACATCGAGAAACAGAACAATGGGGCTGAAGGACCCGGACGGGGTTGTAAGAATTTCGACCACTGCGTTCTGCTAGTCTTGTGACAAAACTCGCTAGGTGCGGTCAAAATTGCTCTTCCTCGTGCTATACAGTGTGTTCGGACAGCCCTGGGCTTAAATTGAAAGAGTAACTCCCTGAGACATTCTAACACGAAAATCAAGAGTAACGATTTTGCGTTTGAGGCTTTGTTTACGAGTTATAACTAGTTAAAGATATCGTTTAATCCGGACCGTTCGACGCTTGAGCATCACTGTGGACTCTGCGACGTTACCGACCGAGTTGCCTCGGTTACCCGCTCTCAAGAGTCGAACGGTCCGGATTAAATGATATCTTTAACTAGTTATAACTCGTAAACAAAGCCTCAAACGCAAAATCGTTACTCTTGATTTTCGTCTTAGAATGTCTCAGGGAGTTACTTTTTCAATTTAAGCCCAGGGCTGTCCGAACACCCTGTATAAAAGTATTAATAAATTAACTAAGTATTATTTCACAAATAAGAGTTTATTTCATTTAGCGATATAAAACCTCATTCCCAATAAATTTTATTCGCAAACATTTTTTTTTCTTTTTTACTGTGACTTTCGTGTACGATAGCTCGTTCTGAAGTTACGTGCTCTAAACTTTTGGGCGGGAATGCGCATAATAAATAATAAAAATTATAGCAAGGTAGAAGTAAAGATTGTACGTGTAAACACCAAAATAGATTCGGTGGTGTATAAATATTTTTTGTGGCCACTGTACTTAATTATTATACAGTGGTTCTTTCAAGTTAAAATATCCTATTTCATATTTTTCCATTTTTCAAGATGTATCGGAATATTCAAAATTCTACACGTTTCCTCACATAAATTATTGGGTTGTTCGAAAATAATTTCGTTTTTTCCTAACACAGGACTTAATTGTATTTTTTCATAGTCAACTTCACACTTAAGCAGCATGTTCAATATATATTTTGACAGCATATACAGCAAGGCTTGCTTGTGAAAAGTTTCGATAGATTCGACCCAGTAGTTTTTGGTTGGTGCCCTATCAAATATGGAAAGTAAAAAGCAACATTTTCGGCATTTTTCACTTTTCTACTATCGAAAAGGTAAAAATGCTGTTCGAGCAAGGAAAAAATTATCCATTGTATATGGAGAAGATGTGTTGACAGAACCCCAGTGCCAAAACTGGTTTACAAAATTTCGATCCGGTAATTTTGATGTTGAAGATGCATCACGTTCTGGAAGGCCAGTTGAGGCTGATGAAGACACAATAAACGCATTAATTGATGCAAATCAGCGAATAACAACTCGTAAGATCGTTAAGAGATAAAATTTATCGAATTCGACCGTTCACGATCATTTGAAACGGCTAGGTTTAATCTCAAAGCTCGACATATCATAAAAAAGAAAAACGAAATTACTCTCCGAACAACCCAATATTTCACTCATAAATCGACATCAATTAAAACCACGACTCCTCACAAATTTAATGCACGATTTTCCCACAGATTATTATCTCGTCGTGTACATCGACCCTATTTTCCAGTTGCCTTCAACTTTGCGTTTCCGTTTTCGCCTTCTATTTTTCCACTTATCCCGAACTACTTTCTTTTTTTTTCGGGATATCGAGCGCGTCCGCGGGATTTCGAGGGAATCCCAAATTTTTGGATTCCCATGCAAATCGTAATGCAAAGCGGGGAACACTGCCTCGCGTGTTAGGGGAACATTGTTAAGTGATCTTGGGAAATATTGAAATTCGATGGAAGGGAAAGATTTCAGGGAGCCTCAGCCACGATATTGGACCGGAGAGAACCGGAGAATCGATTCCATTGAAGTGGTAGTGTTTGAATAGCAGGTTTCCTGATTGGAACTTGAGGGACTTTTAAGACAAGACGTCGAATATTTGCTTTACGTTCGGCGAAATTTGTGTCTGTCGGACGCTTTTCCCTGTTCCGGACGGATGCGCTTCCAAATCGTCGAATTTTTGCCTCGCGTTTCGCGCACCTTTCATTTTTTTCTCTTCTTTTTCAACGAACAGTGAGTTTAGTTTGCGTGTAAAAATTCAAAAAGCAGCAAAAAGTTGCTATATTGACGATTTTATTCAGCGTTTCGCTAAAATGTGTTGGAATTTTTCGAGTTTAACAGTAGAACTACCAGAGCCGTCAAAATGACGGATTGATGATTATTCATAGCAGCCTTATAAATTCACTGTTGTAAAGTTTCCAAAATTTACTATAATTTTCTGCAGAAAGTATAAATAAAGATTTGTTTTCAATATCTTTTCATGTAATTTTCAATTTAATCTCTTCCATGCAAATGAGTACATTATAATTGTCGGTAGTTCTAGTTTTAACACCAGAGCAGTTAAAATGACCAATTGGTGATTATTCATAGCAGCCTTATAAATTTACTGTGGTAAAGTTTCCAAAATTTACTATAATTTTCTGCAGAAAGTATAAATAAAAATTTGTTTCCAATTTAATCTCTTCCACACAAATAAGTACACTATAATTGTCGGTAGTTCTAGTTTTAACACCAGAGCAGTTAAAATGACCAATTTGTGATTATTCATAGCAGCCTTATAAATTTACTGTGGTAAAGTTTCCAAAATTTACTATAATTTTCTGCAGAAAGTATAAATAAAAATTTGTTTTCAATTTAATCTCTTCCATACAAATAAGTACACTATAATTGTCGGTAGTTCTAGTTTTAACACCAGAGCAGTTAAAATGACCAATTGGTGATTATTCATAGCAGCCTTTTAAATTCACTGTTGTAAAGTTTCCAAAATTTACTATAATTTTCTGCAGAAAGTATAAATAAAGATTTGTTTTCAATATCTTTTCATGTAATTTTCAATTTAATTTCTTCCATGCAAATGAGTACACTATAATTGTCGATAGTTCCAGTGTTAAAATTAGAAATATACATTATTATAAATATTCGATAATAGGAATCAGGAAGGATACAGAAGATTTTGTTGTTTCGTAAATTTTCCAATTTATATCGTGCTTTACTTTTTTTTTGTCGTTGTTTTAACGAATCAGTGCATTTTAAATTAGAAAGAAAAAGGAAAAGTATACACGTGAAAGAGGAGAGCGGTGGGTTTCGTTATTTCGTAAGTTTCAACTTTTTTCGTGGAAATTCCTACGTCCGAGTTGGAGTGTAAAATTGTTGCGCAAGCTACACGTCGTACAAAAAAAGGAAAATAATACGTTCTTTCAGTTTTTGAGCGTTCCACTTGGATTTCGTGCAGAAAAATTTGTGTCAAAGAGCAAGCTCGTATCTTTTTTCATTTCGAATAACAGTTTGAAAAAGGAATTTTTTTCTCGTACATTTCAACGACGTGTTTATCGAACAGACGCGACGTTATGTTCCTACAAAAATCTAAATCCGGGCTTTGAATAATTTTCGTTAAAATGTTAGAACAAATGAAACGGGATGCAATTATTTTTTTTTATGTTATTATTACACTACTCTTTCGTTCATTTACATTTTCGAATACGTTTAAATAGATAAAATGAAATTAAAATAGCTCTAAAATGTTAGAACAAATGAAACGGGATGCAATTATTTTTTTTCATGTTATTATTACACTACTCTTTCGTTCATTTACATTGAACGAGAATACGTTTAAATAGATAAAATGAAATTAAAATAGCTCTACCGTTGAACTAATTTAAAACGAGTGGCACAATTTACTCTCGAAACCGCGAATGCGTTAAACAACCCGTTTCTCTCTCTTTTTTTTCCGCTTTTTGATCCGAATTCCCCTGAGCCACCGTAATGTTCGCGATACACGGAACGCGAATTCAACCGGTGTACCGTACGATATCGCGCGTCCTCTAAATTAGCGCGCTAATTAATCGAAACGACCATTTACTATACACGTACACTCCCGTGCAAAAGTGTGGCGACTAACAGTCGCCTCTTGAGCGCAAAAGGGTTAAATGCAGAATGTTCTCCGCATCGGAACTGTCGAAGCACTAAGGATTAATTAAAAAATGGCTAAACAAGCTTTTCTGAATAAATTCAAAGGTTACATACACCCTATATCAGTGATGACGAACCTATGACCCGTGGGTCAGACACTGACCCACGCAAGCTTTAGTTTTAAAAATACTCAGTTAAATTTTTTTTTATTTAACTCTTGTGTAAATGGACATCACTGACCCAAGAGCTAGTACTAAAAAAAAATATGAACAAAATTTGACCCACGTAAGTTTTATTTACTGACCCACAATTGCTAGGCAACCATTTGTTTGATTACGTGGGTTGATTTAGATTTTTTAATTTGTGTGGATAATTTATATTCTATCTGTAGTTTTTTCAAGCTTCACATTGACACAAAAGCAATTCAAATGTTGTCTATAACCTTCAGTTTGATCATTACAGTTCTAAAGTTATGCAAATGACGATTTGCACCGAAAACTTAAGAAGTTTTAACCACGCTAAAAATTGTTAAATCGTCAAACCACGCTAATTTTTACTCGTTGAGCCAACTGAATTTTAAAGATGTTTGGCTTTAAAAATACTCAGTTAAACATTTTTAAACTTAACTCTTGTGTAAATGGACATCAGTGATCCAAGGGCTAGACTAAAAAAAATATGAACAAAATTTGACCCACGTAAGTTTTATTTACTGACCACAATTGCTAGGCAACCATTTGTTTGATTACGCGGGTTGATTTAGATTTTTTAATTTGTGTGGATAATTTATATTCTATCTGTATTTTTTTCAAGCATCGCATTGACACAAAAGCAATTCAAATGTTGTCTATAACCTTCAGTTTGATCATTACATTTCTAAAGTTATGCAAATGATGATTTGCACCGAAAACTTAGAATTTTTAACCCCGCTAAAAATTGTTAAATCGTCTAACCACGCCAATTTTTACTCGTTGAGCCAAATAAATTTTAAAGATGTTTAGTTTTAAAAATACTCAGTTAAATTTTTTTTTATTTAACTCTTGTGTAAATGGACATCACTGACCCAAGAGCTAGTACTAAAAAAAAATATGAACAAAATTTGACCCACGTAAGTTTTATTTACTGACCCACAATTGCTAGGCAACCATTTGTTTGATTACGTGGGTTGATTTAGATTTTTTAATTTGTGTGGATAATTTATATTCTATCTGTAGTTTTTTCAAGCTTCACATTGACACAAAAGCAATTCAAATGTTGTCTATAACCTTCAGTTTGATCATTACAGTTCTAAAGTTATGCAAATGACGATTTGCACCGAAAACTTAAGAAGTTTTAACCACGCTAAAAATTGTTAAATCGTCAAACCACGCTAATTTTTACTCGTTGAGCCAACTGAATTTTAAAGATGTTTGGCTTTAAAAATACTCAGTTAAACATTTTTAAACTTAACTCTTGTGTAAATGGACATCAGTGATCCAAGGGCTAGACTAAAAAAAATATGAACAAAATTTGACCCACGTAAGTTTTATTTACTGACCCACAATTGCTAGGCAACCATTTGTTTGATTACGTGGGTTGATTTAGATTTTCCAATTTGTGTGGATAATTTATATTCTATCTGTATTTTTTTCAAGCATTGCATTGACACAAAAGCAATTCAAATGTTGTCTATAACCTTTAGTTTGATCATTACAGTTCTAAACTTATGCAAATGACGATTTGCACCAAAAACTTAAGAATTTTTAACCCCGCTAAAAATTGTTAAATCGTCAAACCACGCCAATTTTTACTCGTTGAGCCAAATGAATTTTAAAGATGTTTAGCTTTAAAAATACTCAGTTAAACATTTTTAAACTTAACTTTTGTGCAAATGGGCATCAGTACTAAAAAAAATTATGAACAAAATTTGACCCACGTCTCAAAAAAGTTCGCCATCCCAGCTCTATATTATAAATGGTGTTAAACGATAGATAGATAGCTGAGTAGCAAGTCGAACGCGAAGAAGTCGTAAAAGAAGAACAGGTCGAAAAGAAGTGAAATAAAAGACGATCGGTCGTCTGGTCGCAAAAGTTTCTGCAACAATGCTAGAAATGGCTGCGCGTATAAATGGCCGGCGCGAGGGCTAACGAGCCGTGGCAGCACCGTCGCACGTTCCGGCCATTGTTGTCAGGTAAATCGACGTCCGAATCAATTCTAATATTTCTCGCGAATCGATTGTTATCGCCACGGATGCAATGGTTTCGCTGGCGGCGTTCGGTCGCTTCATAATAATAGATCTTCATGATAATGAACCGGAAAAGCGTTTCGCGATGCGCCGGCTGCCACGGCAATTTGCAAATCTCACGCGAACGAATGGCGATTCCTAATGTTGATGCGTTGAAGAAGAGACTACAGTTGCATCCGATCGTAACCTTTGCTTCGACTCGGTTCTTACTTCTCTTTATGAGTTGAAACTGTCGTTGTGTGAATTTCAGGCACGAGACGTAATTACTTTTTCTCGTCGTACGTCATCTTGTTTAATTGGAAATTGTTTCTTGGTTGCTTGAAGATACGATTGTTTTGTACAGTCGTGGACAAAAGTTTAAGTCGAGAGGACAGTGTAAAATATAGTTTTATGATTTGCAAATATTGTCTGTACATTCGTTTTTATTGTATAATAATTAATTAGCACAGAATGCAAATTTTGTTTTGTCATGCTATTCCTTATGAATTAGTTAATTTAATTTCGTTGACTCTTTGATCTTAAGACGAGGGGACAATGTGGAACATAGTTTTATGGTTTGCAAATATTGTCTGTGTATTCGTTTTTATTGTTCTTATCGTAGAAAACTATTTATTGATTAGCATAGAATACGAATTTTTCTTATCGTATTATTTCTCAGCAATTAATTAATTTATTTTCGTCAACTCGTTGGGTCTTCAACTTTTCTCCGTTACTGTACGCAGATAGAATTGTAGGTACATACACATACGGTGAAACTTTCATTGCAACACCGAACTTTATTGTAATCTTTATTTTTTCAAAGTACGAAATTAGGTAACAGTTTTTAAAAATTTTTATCGTTTTCTGATAATCCTTCAGATTCGCTCGATTTCTCGTAAGTTTCTTATAGTTCTCGGTTAAACTTGGAATTATTCGAGCAAATTCAACTGATTCCAAAATATTCAAATTTTCAACACTATTCCTACCGACACTTCACGTATACCTATTCCTACCGCGACATTCCCACGTAAAACAGACTACAAATTTTTCTCAAAAAAGTAAACAATGAAAGAAGTAGTGAATATTGAATAATATATTATACGTATAATTGAGGAAAAGTCTAAAGTTTAAAGGCGATTCAATTATGTTGTATACATAAAATTCTAATCGAAATTTTAAAAACGGTCATTTGACCGGTCGTGGTAGGAATAGTGTTAAACCGTCTTTGCCTTTTCCTCGGTTTACGATCCCTATTAGTCCAAATATTCGAATGCTCCGAAAAATTGGCTAATTAACCCTTTGACTGCGGAAGACTCTGAGCCGAAACGCTTCGCGTGGACGGCGTGCAGCCGGCACTAACTGTCGCTGGGGACTGAATACTTTTTCACGCAATCTGAATCTGTTCGGCGGTGTATTCAATTGTAATATTGTACAGAATCAAATTACTGTTACTTTATCCACTCCAAAATTAATATTTTTCAATTTTTTAAATATTTTTTATCTTCAATATACATTATTTATTCGTCAAGGGTAAAGTTTTAAAACGCCATAATTTGATAATTATAATGTATTATAAAATATATAAAATGAAATGTACAAAACGAACTCCAAACTATACATAACTTTTGTCAAATGGCAGATGAACAGATGAAACGAATTTAAGATATAGGGAAAACTGACGAAATAAACGAGATTTCGGTTTTTCTTGTTGATAAGCAACAAGGTATGTTGTTTCTGAGTGTTACACGGATATGATAAAATAATTTCTTGAGAAATTCAGTAAGACAGCAGTAAATGATCAAAGCCGTCGCCGAGCGCACATGTGCGCCCATAGTCTATATCGACGGCTTGTGCTGGGCGCATATATGCGCCCGTAGCAGTCAAAGGGTTAAATAATTCTGACCGCTCGTCTAGCCCCAGTTTCTTACCGCTTTCAAACGGGGGAAGCTTTACCCCGTTTCACCCTGTACATACACGCACACGCGCACGCATAAATTGGCGCGTGGCTGTTGGTATTCGCGCGGAGCCTCTCGGCGAAAGTAGCAGCAAATCGAAAACGGCCGGAAGTGTATTTGCATACGGTGGAAAATTCGAAAGAAGCTCGGGGAATTTCAGACGTCGCCGCCGCCGTCGTCGTCGCTGCGGAACGGTTTAAAGTTTCGAAATTGGAAATTGGAAACGCACACCGTCGATGGCCACGTGTGCATGTATGTAGGTCACTTAAGACGACCGATTTCATTCGTCACTTCCCTTCTATTTCGACACGATTGGATGCCTACGTGCTTATGCACGGAACTCTTTACGGACTTCCAAATCGATTGTCGAACGGTCCGCGATGCAATTCGCCGGCAGTCGATCGTTCTTGTGTTCTATTTCGTTGCGAATTCGGTCAGAGGAATCTGTTTCAAATCTCGTGTACCGGGCGTACAGGGTCACTTTGTAACCGGGTAAGAAAAAAGAATCGTTACGATTCTGTTGAAAAGTTGAGTAATCGAAGAAAATTCTCAGAATAAAGTGAAACAAGATAAAATTCTCGCTAGAATTACCAAAAGGGTTAACACTAAAACTACCAGACCAGTCAAAATGACCAATTGGTGATTAGTCATAGCAACCTTATCAATTTACTATGATAAAGCTTCAGAAATTTGCTATGATTCTCTGCAGAAAGTAGGAATAAAGATTTGCTTCCTATGTGTTCAATATCTTTTCATGTAATTTTCAATTTGATCTCTTCCACGCAAATAAGTACACTTTAATTGTCGGTAGTTCCAGTTTTAATACCAGAGGAGTTAAAATGACCAATTGGTGATTATCATGACAACCTTATGAATTCACTTTACCAAGCTTCCAAAATTTACTATGATTTTCTGCAGAAAGTAGGAATAAAGATTTGTGTTTTATGTATTCAATCTCTTTTCATGTAATTTTCAATTTGATCTCTTCCACGCAAATAAGTACACTTTAATTGTCGGTAGTTCCAGTTTTAATACCAGAGGAGTTAAAATGACCAATTGGTGATTATCATGACAACCTTATGAATTCACTTTACCAAGCTTCCAAAATTTACTATGATTTTCTGCAGAAAGTAGGAATAAAGATTTGTGTTTTATGTATTCAATCTCTTTTCATGTAATTTTCAATTTGATCTCTTCCACGCAAATAAGTACACTTTAATTGTCGGTAGTTCCAGTTTTAACACCAGAGCAGTTAAAATGACCGATTGGTGATTAGTCATAGCAACCCTATCAATTTACTATGGTAAAGCTTCACAAATTTGCTATGATTCTCTGCAGAGAGTATAAATAAAGATTTATTTTCTATGTATTCTGTACTTCTTCATGTAATTTTCAATTTGATCTCTTCCACGCAAATAAGTACACTTTAATTGTTGGTAGTTCTAGTTTTAAGTGTTAATACATCGCTACTCGAGTCAAACGTTTATACAGGCTTAGTTCTTCACTCATCGAAGCCTCCATATTAACACTAGAACTATCAGAACAGTCAAAATGATCAATTGTTAATTATTCATAACAGTCTTATAAATTCACTGTGATAAAGCTTCCAAAATTTACTATGATTTTCTGCAGAAATTTATAAATAAAGATTTGTTTTCTATGTAATCAATATCTTTTCATGTAATTTTCAATTTAATCTCATCTATGCAAATGAGTACACTTTAATTACCGGTAGTTCTAGTGTTAAATTAAATTGAAAGAAAAAATTAAATTTATAAAAATTAACAATTTTATACGACTCACCCCCATCTTCTCGTGAGTTCAGCTTAATTCGTACCTATGTACGTGGCTTTTACACTGTTACATGCTCCCCTACCGCCGATCCTGCTCGGAATGGTGGCCGTACGAGCATCGTTGTCCGTGTTTGCCTTATGCAAACATGTGCGCAAGCACTCGGGGCCGTGTTTCGGTCGGCGGAACTACACGCAGGTTTATCAACAACACGGCTACGGCCGAAGAAAAATAGAGGAAACGAACCAAAGAGGTTTTAAACCTCGGCCACACCGCGTCTGACCCGATATGGCAGCTTTGGTCGGCTTGATCGACGTCACCGGGAATAATGAATGTCAAACGGGTTACGCGATCCCCCGTTCTGTGTACAAGGGGTGTTCCAAAACAATGCATTTAACACGTTTCGTGCCATGTGTACCATCGTTGGCAGAAGCAGTCATATTTATTTAATGCGCTGAACACGTATATTTTATTACAAATATAATTCTGTAAACTATATTTCTACCTAAAGAATGAAGCATTACACAAGATGCAAAATAGAGCGAATGGATTATTTATACGAATTATATAGGCGAATGGAATCTGCTTAACACTTAGCCGGCTGAATGTGGAAATTTCCTATTTTTTCCTCAAAAAAGCGATTACAAATGATTCTATTTACTTTTGTTATTAGTTAGTCTTCAACTGGTATCATTCACAGATCATTAAATGCATTTTCTGCTTTTCCAAAGTACAATTTTTAATAAATTCAACAATACTTCAAGACGAGTTAATAACATAAGTAAATAGAATTGATGGCAGTGCTTTGTCAAGGAAAGAATGGGAGATCTCCCCGTTCGGTCGGCTAAGTGTTAATTCCATTTGCAAATGTTTCCCTTTACGACTTTTTCATAAACACTATGGTGTATGTCGCGCTACATACAATGGCTCCAAAAAGTATTCGTACACTGTATTATAAGCAAATTCGTCTGCTTCTGAAATTCTGATTTCAATGAAACTTTATGCGTGCACAGAGCATGAAGATAAGTCATATTTCCTGTTTTCATTTCTTTTTGTAGACGAGGTGCTACTGAATATTAAATTAAATTATTCAATTAGTTACTGATTACGAATTTAGCTGTTAAATTATTGTAGTGTTATAATAATAATTTTTATTTATTATTGTGAATAAGGGAATATACGAGGGAAAGTCAACTATTATACGCAATGTGGTTATATTTTTCTGTATAAGTCCTGTCGTGAAACATAGATGACGCATTCGTGGTTTAATTGTAGCTACAGTGGCTCCAAAAAGTATTCGTATACTGTATTATAAGGAAATTCATCTACTTTTGAAATTCTGATTTCAATGAAACTTTATGCGTGTACAGAGCATGGTGTGTCCTGCGTGGAGCAATTTTTTTGGCGGCAAAATATCTTTTAAGGGAGCTGATAACGAATCTCAAAGTTTCAACGATTTTTCACGCTTTGAATACAAGCTTTTCTGTGTTCTTTTTTTTATGGCAGGGCAATAGAGTATTAAAAATTAAACATTTTCTATTTGAAAGGTTTTGCTTCATCAAGTACCATTACAAAGTTATCTTTAAAAAATGGGAGAAAACTCAGAAACTTCAACGCTGGTTTCACTCCTTTAAAATGGCATTTAGATGAAAATAAGAGATTAATTCATACGTGTACTATTACGATCTACATACCCACAAAGTTTCATCAAATACTTCTATCAGACTCACAATTTCAGGGTTAAACGAATTTATTTGTGACCTAGTGTACGAATATTTTTTGGAGCCACAGTAAATGCAAAAATAACAAAAGAAGTTACTTATCCCATTTTACCCACAACGTCAGCTTCTTTTTCATTCCACTTATGAAGACGAACAAATAATTAAGCGACGCGTATTGTCAGCTGCGAAATTTTTTTAAATTGGTTTTTCGAACTTTTTGAACTAATTACGATCGTGTATGAATTTAAACAGAGAGTGCAACAATACAGAATATTATTTGAGCTTTATGACTCACCGTGCTATGTATAAGTACGGATTAAGTTCGTTTTGTGGGTGTCAAACAGAAAGGGAAATAAAGTTGTTAAGAATTTCGTGGCTTTTAATGATTGCTGCCCGATATATATATTAGCGGAACCGAGATCAAACTTGATTTGTCGCTGTTCACAAACTACTGCGTGCGGAATCTATTCTAGGAAGAGATGGAACTGATAAATGGGGCTGCTAGACCGGAATTGAAACTCGGATCTTTCGGATCGTTCTAGTAATTCAACTATTCGGGTTATCTGTATATCTCTCTTCTTGCTAAATCCACTCGTGTGCCGCAAAAAGTTGACGGAACTTCCCGCGCATACTGTTTCCACTCACGCTTCTGCTCGCAGATACTTGAAACTCGACGAGGTTGATCTTATGTTAATATTATTTAGATCAATGATAGTATCATTGAAGTATCATTTGTTATTAATATTATTTAGATCAACGATAATATCATCGAAGTATCATTTGTTATTAATATTATTTAGATCAATGATAATATTATTAAAGTACCATTTGTTATTAATATTATTTAGATCAACGATAATATTATAAAGTATCATTTGTTATTAATATTATTTAGATCAACAATAATATTATTAAAGTATCATTTATTATTAATATTATTTAGGTCAACGATAATATTATTAAAGTATCATTTGTTATTAATATTATTTAGGTTAACGATAATATTATTAAAATATCATTCGTTATTAATATAATTTATGATCAACGATAATATTATTAAAGTTCTATTTGTTATTGTTGGGAACGATTAGTGTAAATTGTTGGTATGAATGTAGTGTATGAAAGTATGTTGGCAAGAATGAGTGTGTTCTGAATGATTGCTGTATGGTATGATCTTCACTTCGTTTTTGAGATCTGAGAGAGAAAGTAAGTAAGAAAGACAAAAGAAAAGTAAAATTAAGGTAAAAGATAAGATAACGTTATTGTAATTATTAATTAAATCTATGTTATTATTATCATTAAACATTAAAATCTAAAAGGTTTTCATTCTCTTGTTTCTCCATTGAAACTAAAAATACCGTCCCTGACCACGTCGAAATCGAACAGTTATTAATATTATTTAGATCAACGATAATATCATCGAAGTATCATTTGTTATTAATATTATTTACGTCAACGATAATATTATTAAAATATCATTCGTTATTAATATTATTTAGATCAACGATAATATTATTAAGGTATCATTTGTTATTAATATTATTTAGGTCAACGATAATATTATTAAAATATCATTCGTTATTAATATTATTTAAATCAAAGAATTTTTTGGTACTTCTTTTTTTAAATACTGGATTTACTTCAAATTATTGCAATCTCAGCGAAAGGCTGTTAATTATTGATTAAATTCTGTATAATTGTAACGTTTCAAGGAACAGTATAATGTTAGATGTACGATACATATGTGTGTATGTTAAAAGTTACAATGTAGTATTTGCGAAAAATTGAAAAATAAGCTTCCATAAATATTTGTAATATTTAATAATGAAATATTTCAAAGTTGTGCTTCAAACTTTTATCGTCGATGAAAATTGAAAGAAGTTAGAAACAATGCTGTAATACAGAAACACTGCAGTAGAGTGTAAATAGAAATGCACGTGGACAAGTTCAACAATTGACAGCAAACTGAAGGCAAACAAAAATAATCAAAATGTTTGCAAATAATTTTGCTTCCACCGTTTGCAGCATCAAACACATTTCCTTTCGGATATTAATTTAGCAACATATTTCAGCAAATAAGCTGTTTCGCTTCCTATTTACCGCTTCGAATGATATTTTATTCAACTCTGCCTGCGGACAGGTGTTGCATTAATTACGAAACACCCTGTATACACGTAGAATATATCTTGACCAATTTCATGTCAGCGAGTAGCCGCGTAATCATACGATTCTGTAAAAAAAATGTAAATGGTACGACGAAAAGAGGGAATCCAGTTTCGGTAGGGAACAAATTGCGCGGTCCAATCAGCTTCTGATTGCTCGGCTCGTAAATAATGTATGAAAATTGCGCTCGTCGTCCGTATGTCACCGATGAATATTATAATTCTATGTTACAGAACGATTTCTATCCATCGAGGCAGATTGAATTGTGGCAAACAAGCGGAAGCCTGGCTAATAAAAAATAATGCGATATCTATACGGTTTCGTCGAAATTCGATAGCTGATATAATTAATAGGAAACAATTTCAAGTTTATTACAGCGTATCGACGAGAAATTTTATTTATTTAAATAATTTAAAAATTGTATTTAAAAAGTTCTTTTTGATATTTATTTTTGTATAGTATCATCAAAAAATCGACGAAGATTGTTAAGATATGGGATTTTTATTTTTTTTAAACGGATTACAGTTTTTGTATGCATTTATTCATTTTTTGGTATCCGTCAGATCACAGTGATTTGTTGAGGGAAGCTTTGTTTAATTTTTTACTGGCGTTGGGATTTGATAATTTTGAATAATTCACTGCTTTTTAATTTTTCACGATTGCAAAATGTTTCGTGGACAAGTATGTTCAGTTTAGAGGGAATTTTGATGCTTTATTTAAATATTATTATGGCCAATGGAAGTTCATAGTACAACGTGGAAGCATATTTCGTTTAGTTACCTTTTTTACAAATTCCAATTTTTTATGCTTTTGTATTTATTATCTGTTAAATATATCAACTGTGTATTATTTGTTTATTACTAAAACGGATTACTGTCCGATGAAGGTTACAAATAAACTGTATACGTAATGTTATCAAAATAAGTGTAAAATAACGGATAACAAAATATGGATGGTATTTTATGCTTTACTTGAAATTGCTTAATTACTTTATTACTCTGTAAATTAGTGAGTTATTCCAATTAAGTACAATTAAAGTAATAAAGTAATTTTGGCCAATTTTTTTTCACACAAATAATCCACCGTGATGCTTTTCATATTATATCAATATTATCAACGTTGCTCATAAATCGATTCGATCGAAATTTTCCTGATTAAAAGCAATGGTCGCTGAATCGTCGACAGATAAAATGGTTTTGTTCGAAGGAAGCAACATTTCGCTTTAATATTTTCGGTTAGCTTTGATGTATTCTATATTTATTTAATATCTTGTTTCTTCGTTTGCATTTCATTAAAAGAGTATAAAACAGAACGTTCAACGTTATTACACACAGCAGTCGTATTTTTTGTTTCAAACGGAGAATTTTCAAACGCGTATGCAGTAATATTGAAAAGGTCTTTAATTGGTTCCTGGAACCATTAATTCCGCCAATTTTCAAATTTAACATATATTAGGATGTTTTATACAGTTCATATTTCACAATTTGTCATTGTATGTTTCGATGATACTTTGGTAAATCTAAAACGTTCGAAATTACCTTCGTGAATATTCTCGTCGAGTTTCTCCTGATGTTTATATGATTTCACTAGTTCATAACCACTTGTATGAAATATATACGTGTACGTATAATGTTATACGAAATTCTGTTGATACACTCGTGTAAAGTGTGCACTTCGCTCGAACAGCTTATTAAATTGTGATTATAAAGTTCATTAAAATCATAGCTTATCACAATTGAACATTAATTTATTAATATCGATCAGATCTCTAATATTTTTGTATAATATTGAAGGACATCGCATACATTAAATACAGGGTGTTCGAACGAAGCTAAGAGAAAATTGAAGAGGTAATTCTATGCAACATTCTAAGACGAAAATCAAGAGTAACAATATCGCGTTTGACGCTTTGTTTATTAGTTATAAGCAATTTAAAAAACGGGCTATTTTGTGTTCCCGATTTGCCTGCTCTCAGGCGCGAAATAGCCCGTCTCTTTAGTCGCTTATAACTAATAAACAAAGCGTCAAACGGAATATTGTTACTCTTGATTTTCGTCTTAGAATGTTGCATAGAGTAACCCCTTCAATTTTCTCCTAGCTCCGACCCAATTACCCTACATACATAGAACCAACACTCACAGAATCGATCAACAGCTGTTATCTAATGAATTTCTCTGGAAATCGTCTCGTGAAATAGATCGTCGATGAAGTTCCGAAATTTCAGCGATCCAGCTCGTTATTACGGTCCAGGTCGACGGGGTGGCTTGCCCGGAAGACAGTTTGTCAAACTAAGAGGAGATCTTCGTTTATGCGCGGCGTCGTGGCGGGTCGGTCACTTCTCGCGAAAGTAATCTCGAGTTATCGATCTATGCAAATTGAGGCGACGCCAGTAAACTCCGGAGATCCCGTGTAATCTTTATGTAACACACCTTCGGATGCCCTGGGGGAGACGACTCACTACTTCACCGACAATCAATTATGGCACATACATACATTACCGGCCAAAAGTTCGGAATCACGTTCAGAATTGCAGTCATATCAAACCCGTGACGATTTATTGTTCGTTTGAAATTATTATCGCTAATTTTAACAGCAATTTCATTTATCGTGGCTGACTTTTCAATGGAAGAGCTTTTCTAGATGTCACCATTCTAAACTTCTTTTTTTCTAAATCCAAATGATCCTTGACCATCTCATGGTGAAAACTTTTTTAAATAAAGTATTTAAAAATGATGCCCTTTGCGCTCATCGAATAATAGTTTCGCAAATTTTTAGACTTTAGTTAGTTTGTTTTACCTAGTTAGTCATACCCAGAGGTTAAATAATTATATATGTAAATTTTAGCGTATCACTTAACTAAACCTTTCTTTCCCTCCGTCCCTCTACTTCGTAATAATAAAAAATCGATAATTATTGACATAAATTGACATTATTGGTATTTCTACCAATTTGAGCGCGCCGGTCACCGGTGACCCCCATGGCGCCACTGCCAAGTTGAGTGCCGGTCACCGGTGACCCCCATGGCAGTCAACGTGTTAACCCTTTGCACTCGGCTGTCCCCTCTCATGGGACATCGTAATCCTAACATATGATAGTTTCGCAAATTTTCAGACGTTAGTTCAGACCCGGACGTTAAATAGTCATATATGTAAATTTTAATATACGACTTAACAAAACTAAATGAAGTTTAATATACGTGAATCATAGTAAATATTTCGAATTTGAAAATTTTTGAAGTTAACCCTTTGCGTCCGAGAGGTAACTGTTAGTCACCAAATGATAGTTTCTCAAATTTTTAGATTTTAGTTAGTTTATTTATTAGTTAGACACAAAGGGTAAATAGTGATACATGTAAATTTTAGTATATTACTTAACTAAATTAATTGAAGATCAATATAGTCGAATATTTGTAAGTATTCTGAATTTGAAAATTTTTGAGGTTAGTATCATTAAACGACTAACGGTCACCTCTCGAGTACAAAGGGTTAATATCAAAACAAATACACATGCTTTCTAAATCTAAATTTATACTGTATTTAGCAAAACAAAAGAAAGATTTCTACGTTATCAACACTTTAAGCTCGAAAGGTGATCAGTCACCAAACGATAGTATCGCAAATTTTCAGACTTTAATTAGTTTGTTTATTAACACTTAGCCGACCGAAGTGCAAAGGGTTAATAGAACGCCGTCCACGCCAGGCACTTCGACCGGTAGCGTTTACCGTTCAAAGGGTTAACGTGTCCCGCTAAAGGATTTCGAGTTTCCACGCGGTTTTTCTGTCGTTAATTCCCGCGAGAAGCTGTATCGCGTTATCTTCGTGGGAATCGGCGGCGTCAAGAACTTCCGGTAGCTCTCGCTGCCCGGAAGTTTGCCCGATGGACGAGATCGAACGTTTTCATTCGTTCGATTAGAGTGACTGAGGATAATGAAATTAAACGCGGTGCAGGGAGCGGAGGTGCGAGAAGTTCGAATGGAATAAAATTGGAGGAGTTCCTCTGTGAAACTCGAGCAAGTAACTTCCTCTTCGCGCGGTATAACTTGCTCTTCTTTTTTCGTTCCCTCACGGCAGCCGAGTTTTAAAGCGATTGTTTGTTTCCGCGGGAGAACCGGACGTTCATTTTTTTTAACGAACCAGTTTCGCTGTATCGTTTGGAATTATATTTAAATTTATAAATAAATTATTTAATACATGATTTATTAATATCTTAACACTTTACCGACCGGAAGCCTATTAATCGGCTTTTACATGCCCACAATTAGTCTGTAAATTTTGTAATGTTTCCTTACACGAAGGTGACTGTTTCGAGCGATATCGTATGTATACTGTAAAGAGATATTAAACTATCAGTTACGCGAAGAAAATCATTGTAATCAATTCATTGGCAATGCATTTGCGCTAAAATAAGCCGATCGGGAGTACGTATGCAATAAGTTATGCGGTCGGTAAAGTATTAATACACGTGTAACATGAGTTTTTAGTATTTTATACGTTGTTAGTGCAAGTTTACGTATTATATAAATTTATATAAATGTAGGAAAATTATATTTTGATGATTTTAGTAGAGCAAAAGATTTGGATAATTTTGCCGACAAATGTGAGAAAATTTATTTAAAAAAAAAATACCATCAGATCCAAACAAAGTTTGTTGTTATTATAATTTGTTGCCTCAACGTCAAGGGTGTCCTACAGTAGCGGACAAAAGTTTAAGACGACAGGACACCGCAAAACATAGTTTTATGGTATGCAAATATTGTTCATATATTTATTTTTATCGTTATTATAGTAGAACACTATTTATGGATTAGCATAGAATACGAATTTTATTTATCATGCTATTTCTTATTAATTCATTTATTTGTTTTCTTTAACCGTTTGATCTCAAACTTTTTTTCAAACTTCTCAGAAACTAGCAGTTGACATAGAATTTAAGTTTAAGCTTTAGCTTAAATTTCATTGCAATTTTTGTTGTTCATTTTTTTTTCTGACGAAATAAATGAAACTTCTTTTATGGATTTTGTATTTCCATACACTTTGGTGATAGTATAGTTCTGCCATAATCCTAGTTATTATACTCTCCTTTGATTTTCGTTTCCTAATTGCAGGGGATGTTCTTTAAAAAATTCATTGCAGATAAAATGTCTTTCAAACTGGATGTTTACGTATCGCGAAGCAAAGAGAATTTTAAATGTTCCCTGAAAGAGAATAATTTTAAAGCTTATTAACGTTGAGGTACCTACACGTTACTGGAACCTTATTAAAATAGAGTAAAAACGGAAACTAAATCCACAAGGAGTTACCGCGAAGATTCGCCTTTTGTTGCCCTCGAATCCTTTTCCTTAATCTATTTTTAAACGTGTGCATTGAAAAGAAATGGAGGGCAACGATTTAATTCTTTTTCTCTACCGTGATACAATTCAATAATTCAACATTAGCGTTACTGAATAATTTATTAAAAGTGAAGCAAGTAATCTATTATATATACAAACTGAAAACCTGTATATTTAAACGCATATAAAAACGTGCAAGTAGCTAAATACGTGCAGCCAGGATAAATGAAATTGCTGTTAAAATTAGCGATAATAATTTCAAACGAACAATAAATGGTCACAAACTTAATATGGCTGCAATTCTGAAAGTGATTCCAAACTTTTGGCTGATAGTGTATTTGAAAAGCATCGAAACCACCATTCCCGTTCCCTTTCTAGATAATCACCAAAACACACACACACACACACTGTATTATATTTAATTATCAAAAAAGGTGGTCAAGGATCATTTGAATTTAGAAAAAAAGAAGTTTAGAATGGTGACATCTCGGAAAGCTCTTCCATGGAAAAGTCTGCCACGATAAATGAAATTGCTGTTAAAATTAGCGATAATAATTTCAAACGAACAATAAATGGTCACAAACTTAATATGGCTGCAATTCTGAAAGTGATTCCAAACTTTTGGCTGATAGTGTATTTGAAAAGCATCGAAACCACCATTCCCGTTCCCTTTCTAGATAATCACCAAAACACACACACACACACACTGTATTATATTTAATTATCAAAAAAGGTGGTCAAGGATCATTTGAATTTAGAAAAAAAGAAGTTTAGAATGGTGACATCTCGGAAAGCTCTTCCATGGAAAAGTCTGCCACGATAAATGAAATTGCTGTTAAAATTAGCGATAATAATTTCAAACGAACAATAAATGGTCACAAATTTAATATGGCTGCAATCCAAACTTTTGGCTGGTAGTGTGTTTGAAAATCATCGAAACCACCATTCCCGTTCCCTTTCTAAATAATCACCAACACACACACACACACACACACACACACACACACACACACACACACACACACACACTATATAAAAAACGAAAAATCTACGAGCAAATGTAATGCCAGTTATCTACACCAGAAATTAGAGATACATAAGAAAGTATGCACGTGTAGTTGGGAGGCAAAGCTCGAACGTCTCATAAACCATAACCCCCATAGGGGCCATTCTGATAGGCACAATAAATTCCACGGCGACTTAATGCTTATCGTTTGCATTCGAATGGCAAAAGACAGCGGCGGGATCTGATATAGAGCCGGGCAACACGCCTTTTCGGAACAGAGACCGCGGGTGACATTAATTAGAGAGTCAGTACGGCCGGGCTGCATTAAGTAAATGGCGCCCCGGTTCGCGCAGATTGCTTCCATAAAAGACTCGTGATCGTTTGTTTTCCCCCTGCCGGGAAGTTTGTGCACGATGTTTGGCCGCGAGAATTTGCGGGGTGAACAAATTACGCTAAGCGCCAGACGGCCATGATTTCCCCTTTGTTCCGTCCGCCTTTTACCTTTTTCCCTGCGCTCACGCACCGGTGCCGTTTACGTTGCACCGCGAGCTAATTGATATTTGTGTTATAATTAACAGGGGAATTATTGCGAGGCAATTGAATGTATAAAGGGTCGGACAGTGTTTCCCGTTGGCGAATCATGTATCGACGAGGAAGATGTATAAAAGATCATTCTCCTCGATGTACAGTCGGTGGCAAAAAGTGTTCGTTGTTGTTTGAGGCACGGGTTTCTTAACCTCTTCGAAGTACTTTGACAAGTCTCTGACTCGTCATGACAATATTGGACCAAACATGAGTGTCATGAGTCAGACTCGTGGATTCAAATGCGAGTCAAACGTGAATAAGAATAAAGATTGGGTCAAATATACTAAAAATTGTTTGATGATAGAGGTAACGATTGAAATATTTTTGAATTTTTTCTACCGGTTGGACCTGGATTTCATCGAGTTAAATGGTATGGCAAGGGGTTAACCTGCTCGAAGTACCGAATGTCGCGTTGTGAACCCTTTTTTATTGAGGTGATGATTGGGAACCGTTAGTAGGCGAAATTTACCTGGTCGTTAGGTTCGCAGATATTTAAATGACAGTTTTGATAATGACGGTTCTTCAGCGCTGGGCTATCACACTTTATTACATGCCACGATAATGAAGTTATGTCAGTTTAAAGATTGATTGAATATGGAAAGAGTTTTGTCCAATTTTTCGGGGCAAATACCCCACTGTGCGTTGTGTCGAGTGACGCTCGACATAGGACCGCAAAGGGTTAACCCTTTGCACTCGGGAAACGATTCTCAGTGATTAAGTGGCACGCTTGCACAAATATTCGAATGCGAATAATCACATTTAAAATGTATCGTAGTATTTATGTAGGAGCCAGAAATTACCCATAGATTTATTAAGTTTTATTTATACTAATTAGGATTTAAGATTATGAAGGTTTAGTGGCGAAATTATTTCGTGGGGCGGCACTGCCTGCGCGGAGGGCAGAAGATCGTGAGCGAGCGAAACGGAGTTGTTGTAAAAACGATTTTGTCACGAAATGCTTTTTTTTTTTGACAGAAGACGTCCATCCTTTGTTCAGTCCGTGCGCAATGTTCATGTAATTGTAACCTAACTATCTTTTGTACTATTTTAAAATATATAATCTTTTATTAATTGTTTCCTACATTTATCCCAACTGAAAAGATATCAATCCAAGTTAATTTTGGCAATTTTTAATTAAAATTTTTATAAAATTATAATTTTTAAATATAATAACTTTTAATTTCAACAGTCTGCATTAGAAATTTTTTGAAGATCGAGAGTCACCTTTCGAGCGCAAACGGTTAAACTTTCCAAGGCTACGGATCAGTCAGTGTTGTAATAAATGCACTCACTTATGCTAATAATACTGTCATGTTTATTACAATATGTTTGAGTATAACGTATATAAATGGTTTTATAAACAGCCTTTCGGTCGCATAAAGAGAATTCAAAATAAATGATCTTCACGCATCCGTGGAGCCACGCGTGTGCCATTTTCGAACGGAACGTTGCATGAAAATGGTCCAACGGGAAACGTGTTAACCCACTTTTCGATCCTGATTTTTCAGAACAACCAATTTCTCCGCGGTTTTAGTGCACGGACACGCCCCCCCTCAAGCGGAAACGATCAAAGAATCGACAGGACTCGAGTTACGGTTCGAGTTATGGTTATGAGTCTTTTGCGAGACCGTTTCCGGGAACGAATGGGCAATCCCTTTTGTCGATTATGACGATATCAAGTGTGAGGGTTTTCGAGACCGCTTTATCGAACCACCTCGAACGTTTCTGTGGTTTTCGAACACACTTTATCGAGAAACAATTCGATTTTCTTCAGGTTCCCTCTCGGTTTCTCACGATTCTTTTTATCGTGCCAGTTTGGGTAGTGCTTTTTGGACCATTTTCGATACAATCGTGTTTCCTTTCCGCTAAAACGCTTCACGATGCTCTTGAGAGAATAATAGAAATTGGTCGCGAATATATATATTCGTTCTTTTGTCGATTTTTCGTTAAAAATTTTCTCCTTCTCAACATTTAAAGGATTTATTCTTTATCAGTTTAGGATAGCTATAAGAAAGCTGAAACGTCTGTATTTCCTACCAATAAGTTCGTTTTAGAATAATTATTCTAGTGTCTTTCTTTTCAGTAGAAAAAAGCTAAAACATCTGTATTTTTGACTAATAAGCTCGTTTTAGAATAATTATTCTAGTGTCTTTTTTTCAGTAAAAAAAAGCTAAAACATCTGTATTTTTTACTAATAAGCTCGTTTTAGAATAATTATTCTAGTGTCTTTTTTCAGTAAAAAAAAAGCTGAAACATCTGTATTTTTGACTAATAAGCTCGTTTTAGAATAATTATTCCAGTGTCTTTTTTTTCAGTATCAAACTTAGAAACATAAAAAATACCTAGGAAATTAATTTGGTTGATCTTATTGCGAGAAATCGTATTCAAATTTATTGATTTCTACGTACGCGTGAATTAACATGTGAAAAAGACATAAATCTCGAATTACAACGATTATGACAGCAAGTTATCGTAATTTTGATAGTTTTTTAAGCTTAACCTCATTTCTGCTACGTCCATATTAAAATTTTAGTTTCACACAACAAGAGCTTCCATAATAGGATAATTTTCAACGATCTAATTGCTGAGTTGCACTCGAAATGCCCGCGCTTCGATTACATTATACATCGAATAAAATTAAATTCCATCGTTAATAGAAATTAGAATTAGAGTTAAAACGAAATTCCGACATTGAATTCCAGAGATTTTCGGTGAGATCGCTCGACCTATGAAACGGGGTATGCCGATGCAGTTGCAGGCGATCATTTTCAGAAGCAAATTTTTGGTGCTTGATATAATTAGACCAGCGAGACTGTTAGGCCGCTGTATTACGTGACCATAAAAAAGTTTCCCCCTTGAAATGAAAAAAAAAAAAAGAAAAAAAAAAAGACAGGAAAGGGAACCATTTTGAACGTTCGCAGCGAGCAACACAAGTTCACAATTTATAAGCAATTTGCAGCGTTTAACGTTCCACCGGGATAACCGGTCGGGAATTTTCTTGCTACGTTCCCCTAAAATATTTGCTTTAAAAACCGACGAAACTGTTCCCGCTGTTTTAACGTTTAATCCGTTTCTGTAATGCGTTTTGCTGATTAGTATCGAGCTACTCGATTTTTCATTTACTGTAGCTGCTTTTGGTGACATTTTAAGTTAAAATTAGGTAGTGAAATATACAGTGAATGTGAAAATTACAGTATACAGTTAATTTTAACAAAAGTTTTGAATAATTCCATTTATTATTCGATTTTTTCTAAGCATAAAATTTTAATAGATTCATCGATATTTTTAAAAATAAATTGTAATCAAGCTATACTAGAACATTTGAATTTTTTCACTCTATTTATACATATTATGAAATATATTTAAATACAGATATTACAATGTTATGTGTTCGTTCAAAAATTCTAAGTTTTGATTTTTGGAATTATTGACAGGACGTTTGCAGAATTCTTTTACAAAAAGAAATTAAAGTATATGCATTAGAAAGTTAATTTTTTTCAAGTGTTGGTAACTACCACCTAACTGTGTTCTTGTTTTTTATCCAGAAGTTAGTAATATGTAAACTAATCTGGATGTGGATGTATTTCTACTTCTTAAAAATATGGAAATAAACCTATACCAAGTTCAGCTTTGTGAGGAGAAAAGCAAAAAGAAACATCGTGTGTGCGTTATTCCTGAAGTAGAATATGTGGATAAGTAGGATAAATAGTCATATATGTAAATTTTAATATATTACTTAACTAAACTAAATGACGTTTAATATAAGCGAATCTTAGTAAATATTTCGAATTTAAAAATTTTTGAAGTTAGTATCCTTAGACGACTAACAGTCACCAAATGATAGTCTCGTAAATTTTCAGACTTTATTTAGTTTGTTTATTAGTCATTCTCAAAGGTTAAACAGCCATATATGCAAATTTTATAATATTCCTTAACTAAACCTAATAACGTATAATACAGGCGAATCGTAATAAATATTCTGAATTTGAAAATTTTTGAAATTGGTATCATTAGAAGACTAATTCACCAAATGATAGCTTCGAAAATATTCAGACTTTATTTAGTTTGTTTATTAGTCAGACTAAGAGGTTAAATAATCATATATGCAAATTTTAGAATATTCCTTAACTAAACTAAATAACGTATAATACAGACGAATCATAATAAATATTCTGAATTTGAAAATTTTTGAAATTGGTATCATTAGAAGACTAATTCACCAAATGATAGCTTCGAAAATATTCAAACTTTATTTAGTTTGTTTATTAGTCATTCTCAAAGGTTAAACAGCCATATATGCAAATTTTAGAATATTCCTTAACTAAACTAGATAACGTATAATACAGACGAATCATATTAAATATTCTGAATTTGAAAATTTTTGAAATTGGTATCATTAGAAGACTAATTCACCAAATGATAGCTTCGAAAATATTCAAACTTTATTTAGTTTGTTTATTAGTCATTCTCAAAGGTTAAACAGCCATATATGCAAATTTTAGAATATTCCTTAACTAAACTAGATAACGTATAATACAGACGAATCATATTAAATATTCTGAATTTGAAAATTTTTGAAATTGGTATCATTAGAAGACTAATTCACCAAATGATAGCTTCGAAAATATTCAGACTTTATTTAGTTTGTTTATTAGTCAGACTCAGTGATTAAACAGCCATATATGCAAATTTTAGAATATTCCTTAACTAATCTAAATAACATATAATACAGACGAATCATAATAAATATGTTGAATTTGAAAATTTTTGAGATTAGTATCATTAGAAGACCAACGGTCACCTCTCGAGTGCAAAGGGTTAACATATTTAACATTTTGCAAATGAAACTTTCCTCCCGGCGATTAACCGGGTGAAAACATTTGGTGAAACCAGGTTGGGAAACTAAAATTTGCCACAAGCATCGCAATCATAATTTTTGCTTTCAACTGTGAAAGTTCAAACACGGCTCTATCGCGACAGAACGACCCGTATGAAACAATTATTTCCCGTAGCGTTGCTTAAGGAGATCAGACACTGTTCCGCTAAACTTTTGCACGGCAGTGTACGTTTAAACTTTCTACGCTGGCAAAATGCATAATTTGTTTGCAGGGCGACGCGTCGTGACTGAACACACCCGTTCGAAATTCAAAGTGCACGGCAAAACTCGATGGCGCGCGGCAGTTCCGGGGGCCAAAATTCTAACCAGTCGTTATCGACAGGCATAAATTTCGCGGTTAACGCCGACCTGGCTGGCTTCAGGGTTCCGCCCAACCACTTATTTGATACAATGCCGCCATACGGTTGGTTAATTACTTCGATTCGATTGTACAGTGCCGTCCAAAAGTTTTGGAACATCTGTCAGAACAATAGTTTGTTATTTTAACACTAGATTCATGGACATTTCATGTATATTTATTTTTAATATTCTAATACATTAAGGAATAGGTAAACACCATAAAGAATTTGAAATTGGAAAACTGAGAAGGAAATAGATTTGGGTATTATTTGTAACTAATGTCTGAAAACTATCATTCTGTGATTAATGGTCACCTCTTGGGCGCAAAGGGTTAACTTCAAAGATTTTTAAATTTCAAATGTTTACTAAGATTCGCCTATTTTAACACTAGATTTACAGATATTTCTTGTACATCTATTTCTAATATTCCTATATTAAGGAATAGGTATGCATCAAAAAGAATCTTAAATTGCAGAGCTGAGAAGGAAATAGATTTGAGTATGTTTGTATCGCTCCATCAATAAAACTTAGAAAAAATTGCTAGGACAATAAACCTAGTGTTAAAGAGTGGTTTGAGAGCAATCACCATTATTCTCATACTTTTTATTAAGTTTACTAACACTAGATTTACGGACATTTCTTGCACATCTATTTCTAATATTTCTATATTAGGGAATAGGTATGCATCAAAAAGAATCTTAAATTGCAGAGCTGAGAGGGGAATAGATTTGGATATATTTGTATCACTCCATCAATGAAACTTAACAAAAGTTGCTAGGAATAATAGTAATTATTTCTACAAATTTTTTCTTATGGTGTCCAAAAGCCGTCAAATTGGCGGGTCCCGTAAACCTAGTATTAAGAACTACTCGATTGAACCATTATCGATTATGTGAAAAATATGTCCGTTGATCTTAGGTATTTGATATTTTATGTGATTTTCTTTTGCTTGTTATTGTTAAATAAATTGTTAAATAATATTTTAATAGTCTCTTTTGGCGGTTCCTGTATGTTTATTTTAATTTATATATTTTCTGTTTTGTTTAATTTATTCTGATTCATATTGTCCTTTAATTGATAAGGTGACTATTTTCAAATAATCTTGGAAGTTTCTCATAAACAATAGATACATGCATAATTAATACATGTTTCATAGCTTACATTAAATTACTTTTTTGGAGGCTTAATATTTATCTGAAAATGAGATTAATTTTGTTTTACCACAAACATTACATATTTTAACTGATAATAATTATAAGCAACGATGAACATTTCCTTCAATCACACATACGTATAATTTTATGTAATATTTGCAATAAAACGCTGTTACTTTCAAAATTAGTCAAAAAATTTGTAAACCTAATGAAATTACTTGAATGACAAACAAAATAAAGGCGTTATAAATAATTAACGCCGTTTAATGTTAAACTAAATTAAATTTAACCTGGTTTAACAATAGTCAATTTTTACATTTTTTTTTCGTTCTGTGCAAAGAAAATCATCCACTTGTCATAAATTTATGGCACATTGAAAATTCAGATTTACATATTCATTTACTAAAAACTTTGATATTATTTGAATAAAAATTCGCGGTATGTACGTTTTGCAGAAAATCGAGAAATAAATCGTAGGCTACGGTTCGAATTGTTGAACAGATCATTTTCGCGCAAAAGTATGACAGATCGGTAAGATAGTAGGCTCGAAACTTTTGCGCGAGACTGTACGTGTCCGCAGGTAGCGCCTCGACAATCGCCTGGACTCTTGGCCGTCGACGAATTTATTTGTCAAGGCATTTCAGACGAGTGTTCCTGGCACTAATTAAGTTGTACCAAAGAAATTGCTTCATCCTACAGGCGAAGCGTTCGTTTTTCTGTCATTTGAGAGCGGTAGAATTTATTTTAATTAGAATTTCTATCGCTGTTCCGTTTTTCGGAGATGTTTTCTACGAACAACTTGCAATTGTTGAGGTAATTCCATACACGAGTTAGTTTCTAATGCAGATCGTTAAACAAACGTTTGGTAATACTTTTAAACTATAACATCATAGAATAATATTATGAATTTTTATTTATTTATATCTCGTCTAATTTTATAATCATTTTATTAATTTCTTATCGAGGAGCTTTCTAAGATATTGTAATCGTAAGTGTTTCATCCCTAAATTCATGCATTTTCGAACAACATCAAGAAGAACTCAAAATTGTGGTTGATACAGTGTATTTGGTAAAGAATGAATGAAAAGTTAATTGGTATAACCTAAAAGTTGATACTGCGAATATGAAGTGGAAAATTTGATGAGAAATGACCTTATTGGAAAATATCGATGTACAATAGAACATCGATGATCCAAATTTTAGTTATTCAAATATAGACTGGGTCAGGCACGTATTACTTGCGTAGTACTGAAACGTTTAAATTATTTTTACACTACATTTTTCTTATGTTTTCACGTGCATATAGATTATTTGTTAGAAAAAAATATCAAGGACATAATAAAGAGAGGGAAAATTTTTATTTTAAAGGCTAATCTATAATTTAATAGCCTAAAAATTATGATTTATTAATTATATTTAAGCATTTAATGGAATAAAAATGTTGAATTTTATAGGATTAATAAAATTGGTAAATATAAAAATAAATAATAAATGTAAATTAAATGGCAAAATTTAACAGTTTCAAAATTATGATTTATTAATTAAATTGAAGCGTTTAATGGCATAAAAATGTTGAATTTTATAGGATTAATAAAATTGGTAAATATAAAAATAAATAATAAATATAAATTAAATGGTAAAATTTAACAGCTTAAAAATTATGATTTATTAATTATATTTTAGCGTTTAATGGAATAAAAATGTTGTATATTATAGGATTAATAAAATTGATAAATATAAAAATAAATAATAAATATAAATTAAATGGTAAAATTTAACAGCTTAAAAATTATGATTTATTAATTATATTTTAGCGTTTAATGGAATAAAAATGTTGTATATTATAGGATTAATAAAATTGATAAATATAAAAATAAATAATAAATATAAATTAAATGGTAAAATTTAACAGCTTAAAAATTATAATTTATTAATTATATTTAAGCGTTTAATGGCATAAAAATGTTGTATTTTATAGGATTAATAAAATTGGTAAATATAAAAAGTAAATAATAAATATAAATTAAATGGTAAAATTTAACAGCTTAAAAATTATGATTTATTAATTATATTTAAGCGTTTAATGGCATAAAAATGTTGAATTTTATAGGATTAATAAAATTGATAAATATAAAAATAAATAATAAATATAAATTAAATGGTAAAATTTAACAGCTTAAAAATTATGATTTATTAATTATATTTAAGCGTTTAATGGCATAAAAATGTTGAATTTTATAGGATTAATAAAATTGATAAATATAAAAATAAATAATAAATATAAATTAAATGGTAAACAATAAATTATTCACATTACTATTTCATCAGAATAATCCTTTTATCTGGCATATTACCAATAGTTTTTATAAAATCCGTATACCGTATACAATAATACTATATGTATACCGGGTATCCGATTATTAATGAACCAGAATGTATGTCGGATTCTCGTTCACAGTCGCACCCTTAAAATGCAAAATGATGTGCAGAATTAGATCGTCGTTCAACAGATCTCTTTCACCCTGTATCGTTCGATTCATTCAATTAACGCGCCCCGATTCCGGTTACGCTCCTCCCCTCTGCCCTTTGAGGAACATCGAGCCGCACCAATAGAGAATTGACCGTGCCACCCCGGCCCCATTTCCTCGTTTCAGCGGTGTCTTCATATTAATTAAGGAGCGTAAACGTTCGGGTACTAATTAAACGACAGACCTTCCGCGAATGATGCATTCGGCTTCAAACGGGAACTTCCTTCCTCCTCGTAGCGAACGCGTGGCTATCAGATTGCTCGCTAAACGGTATTCGTCGGTGTTGCAGGGTTGTAATAAGCGTTTGCGGATTATTGTTCGCCACTGCGAGCATCGGGGACGGTTAACCGCGTTCCGAGATTGATTTCGAGGCAACGAGCGAGTAAAGTATGTCGTATGAATCATTATTATAAATCGTACGTGTGGATAAATTTGTTTATTCTTTTTTAAAGAACATAATGATACGGATGGTACAGAAAACGATACTGAGATAACCGAGATTTTAAATAAAATAGTTAAGTAGGACGTGCAGACTTGAATAGAGTAGAAGGGTTAATATTTATATTTTGCAGTTAAATTATAGACTGATTCGTAAAAGCAACGGGATTTTGTTAAACAGAAACGTTCATATTTGCTTAGATAAAAGACTGGATCGTCAAGATCGGTACCGGTGTATAATAAAAAATGAATTTGATAGAATTATAAAGTTATTATGTTTATTGGCAAGAATATGGAATTGATCGATTGAATGATAAAACGGGTCTGAAATCGGAATCACGAATAAAACGGAAGTAGAAGAACGTGGATGTTTGAGAAGTATAATAAAAAAATGAATTTGATAAAATTCTAAAATTATTATGTTTATTGGCAAAAATATGGAATCGATCGATTGAATGATAAAACGTGCTTAAAATCGGAATCACGTATAAAACGGAAGTGGAAGAATGCGGATATTTGACAAAAGGTTGTAAATAGTAGAAATCGACGTGTATATAAAATTATAAAATTATTATGTTTATTCGCAAAAGTATGGAATCAATCGATTGAATGGTAAAACGTGCCTGAAATCGGGTTGTCGTATAAAACGGAAGTAGAGGAACGCGGATGTTTGACAAGAAGTTGTAAATAGTAGAAATCGACGTGTATATAAAATTCTAAAATTATTATGTTTATTCGCAAAAGTATGGAATCAATCGATTGAATGGTAAAAGGTGCCTGAAATCGGAATCATGTATAAAACGGAAGTGGAGGAGTGCGGATATTTGACAAAAGTCTAGATCGTCAAGATTGGTACCGGTGTATAATAAAAAATGGATTTGCTAGAATTCTAAAATTATTATGTTTATTGGCAAAAATATGGAATCAATCGATCGAATGATAAAACGTGCCTGAAACCGGAATCACGTATAAAACGGAAGTAGAGGAGCGTGGATGTTTCACAAAAGGCGTTCCGTTTTGAATGGTACAAGTCGACATGTATATAAAATTATAAAATTATGTTTATTCGCAAAAGTATGGAATCAATCGATCGAACGATAAAACGTGCCTGAAATCGGGTTGTCGCATAAAACGGAAGTAGAAGAACGTGGATGTTTGACAAAAGTCTAGATCGTCAAGATTGGTACCGGTGTATAATAAAAAATGGATTTGATAGAATTCTAAAATTATTATGTTTATTCGCAAAAATATGGAATCAATCGATCGAACAATAAAACGTGCCTGAAATCGGGTTGACTCATAAAACGGAAGTAGAAGAACGTGAATGTTTGACCAAAGGTTGAGGATAGTAGAAATCGACGTGTATATAAAATTATAAAATTATGTTTATTCGCAAAAGTATGGAATCAATCGATCGAATGATAAAACGTGCCTAAAATCGGATTGACGTATAAAACGGAAGTGGAGGAGCGCGGATGTTTGACAGAAAGCGTTCCGTTGCGAATGGTACAGATCGACGTGTTCGCTTATCACGCAGGAAATCGCCGCACACACGCACGTAAAATCGTTTCGCCTGGCGACTTACGACCCCGGAGTCCCGTTCCGTTTTAGACGTCGTTGGCGGTGGCGAACATAACCTCTGATCTCGTGGCTCGTAACTCGTCGGGATTCTTGCGGCGAGCCGATTAGGGGCTCGCTCTTCAGCCACGAAAACTACCGGCGATCTTATAACCGTTCCCCCCGCAGAATTATTCGAGTGTTATCGTTTGTTTCGATTTTATGCGAAGACCACACGGGAAAAGACGCGATAAGTCACGTTCTCGTTTTTCTTTTTTTCTTTCAAGATGAAACGGGTTTGAAAACGTAAAGTTGGTTTTCGGTCTTCACTGTTTTGAAAATTACAAAAAATCGTAGTCGCAGTGAGAATTAATTTTTCTGTTTTTTTTTTCACAGTTCTGCGAATTCGTTAGGTTTTCCTTTATTAGCAAAGTTGGTTTTCGATGAATCTCGTATTATAAAAACTGTATTACTATTCCGTATTGTATCGTTAAATTACGTGTTTTTCTTTCACTGTTTTGAAAATTACAAAAAATCGTAGTCGCAGTGAGAATTAATTTTTCTGTTTTTTTTTTACACAGTTCTGCAAATTCGTTGGGTTTCCATTTATTATCAAAGTTGGTTTTCGATGAATCTCGTATTATGAAAACTGTATTACTATTCCTTATTTTATCGTTAAATTACGTGTTTTTCTTTCACTGTTTTGAAAATTACAAAAAGTCGTAGTCGCAGTGAGGATTAATTTTTCTGTTTTTTTTTTTTTACACAGTTCTGGGAATTTGTTGGGTTTCCATTTATTAGCAATTATTTCTTCGCATTTTTAGATTGTCGGCACAACGAAGAGTCTCCGTATAAAATGTTGCGTTAAATTAGTGCGATTGTGAAGTTACTGAATTAGAAAATTGTAGAATCACAGAATTATAAGATAGAATTACAGAATTAGAAAATTGTAGAATCACAGGATTATAAGACAGAATTATAGAATTATAAGGTTTATTAAAATATTTTTAGCCTTAGTTTCTTCGAATGCCACTTTTATACGTTTGCAGCTATGAATATAAAAATCATGAAGAATCAAATATTTACAAAGTTTTCATGATTTGTTCAAGCATGGAACCGTTTTATTTTCTCACTTACTCACTCTGCACGTTTACAGCTCTGCCGTTTGACTTCCAGGAGTTTTCGGGAATTGTCCCTTGGTGCAAGCACCTCAGTGGGGCTCGGTGAGAGAGCGGGTCCTTAAAGATGGCACTCTGCAGACCGTGTACTCGTGTGAACCAGGCCGTAGATTGAAGGGCCATAAAATACTGACTTGCACGGCAGACGGTTGGAATCATTCGGTCCCGAAATGTGTCCCTCACGGTAAGTGTCTTACGTTTCATTTCACACGTCTTAACCCTCTGACAGTTCTTATAACCGAAATTTGTCACGAAAATATGATGTATGTAAACATAGGTCATATAGAACTTTATTAAGAAGTTTCTTTTCATTCATATTACCAGTTACTCGAAGTAATTTCAGTGGAGGGATCGTGTTCACGTATAAGTAAATGATATGTGCATTGAAAGAAAAGTCATTGTTGGTTATGGATATAAATGTTATAATATATATAAAAAAAAAACCAAGAACGGAATATCCTATACACGATTTGTTTTCGACCTTCTGTTACGAACTGAAAGTTATTTGCATTGTCTCCATAGCGGAGCCCTAGAGTTTGAAGTCAAATTTTAAATAGCCCTCGAGTGCAAAGGGTTAAGAAGTTATAACAAAAATTCAACGTAGTAGCACGGAAGGAATTTTGCAAATATCTCGGAAACTAAGGCCGAGCGACGGTTATTCGTATAGAAAAAAGTTGTTCAGAATACTCTCTTCTATAACATATTTCAGAATCATTAAAATCGGAGTTGAGGCCCCTAAGGTAAATAATTACCTATTTCTTAGCGTTTAAACGTGTCCGCTTGAATCTATTCGCACGCCTGTCCTCGTTGCGATCCTCGCAAGCTATTACTGGCGAAAATTCGTTTCAATGTTTGGTGACCTCAGATAGTAAACATAGCTTACATGAACCCACTGAAAAACACAATACCGTTGACCCTATCGAAGCCAATGCTCGCAGTAACAGCAAGTTGATTACTATTCCTATTCTGAATGTTTGTTATAACTTCTTAATAAACCTCTATATGACCTATGTTTACGTAACATTTTTTTCTTACTTTGTGCCATGGAATACACTGACAAAGTTTGAACATTAAAACCTGGGACACCCTGTACAGACCAGTGTCAAATAATGCCGGCATTTTGTGAATGGCGGTGCAAAAAATTAGCGGACGAATATGTGTTAACACATTGCGAACCGCTAAGAAATCTGAAAGACATACGCCTGGGACCGCACATTTTTTGACAAACTTGCACGTTACTAAAGTCATCGTAACATTTTTATCGATTAACCCCTTGCACTACCGCGAATCTCTGAAAAAGCCGTGCCAAACTTGGCCGTCGGAATGGTTGCGGGAGGTGCCGAGCGGCGGAGCTCGAGTGGTACAATTTGAAACACAATACCTTACGACTGAGTTACATAGTCCCGCTCTCGTATTTACTTCACACGATGAAAATCTTTGAAAATTTAAATGAATTTGAATACAAAATTTATAGAAATACTTTAATTATTACGTGTAATAATTATAATAATAATATAAATATAAATATAATAATAAAGGAAATAATAAACACATCAGAAATAAATTTTAATATAGAGAACCGAGAATGGACCTGAGCTGACTCGAGATTAGGATCACGAGTCATATTTGTGAGGGTGATTGCTAATTTATTGACGCGTGTATGTTTGTTTGTGTGAAAGAGATTCTAGAATGAACGGTCAAGAAATTAGAATGAGAAGCAATGTATGAAAAACAAGAAGGATGAAAATATGAGTGAATGGAGTTGAGAATGAAAAAATGGAATGAGGATCGTGAGTGTGCGCCTTTTGTTTAGAGATTGATTGAAGAGAGGACGTGTGAATGGGATCAGAAAATTGTTACATCAAATAAATAAGTTTATATATATTTTTAATATTGTCGTTTTCCTCAACAATATTCATATTCATACTCGTGATATTCATGTTTGGCACAAAACTTTCATCACGAGTCAGACTCGTCAAAGTAGTGCAAGGGGTTAAGCAATGTTTGTCAAACAATTTCTTTTTTATTTCGAAAGAAATACACCTTGACGAGTTTTATTAGCGAAGAAACATAGCTTGTGGTATACTGAACAACAATTACATTGTATAATTTCCGAGAAAAAAAAGCGCATCGATGACGAGTTCAGTCGTGGCCGGTCAGCAACGTTCGGTTTGCTAAACACGAGAAAACTCGTGAACCGTCCTTAATGTGTTAACGATCCCAAGGAATCTGTCAAGCGAAGGAACCTTTAAGGCAGTGGGAGGGAAGCGGAAGCGGAGTTTCTGAAACGGCGGGTGGTTTCGATGGCGAAGAAAAGGCGGGGGGGACGGGGAACGATGACGGATGGGTTTTTCGTAGCGCGACACCTCCCCGGGGACCTGGAAAGCGGCACCCCTTTCCTTCGAACGTTGTTCAGGATCGAAAGCAACGGGATCTCGCTTTGATTTATTGCCGCGGTCTCGCGCGGTGCGTTCGAAAGGCAACGCGACATCTTTCTTTCCGACTGGACGGCCACCCTACTCGCGGGGGGGCGCTTGTGGATCCCTTGTCACTAGGCAATGGCGCAGTGTTTCTCAACTTGGGGGAAGCGTCGCGACCAGCGACCAATTTAGGTATGGCCGATCTTCCCGCCATCGTCAATAGGGGGACCAAGGATCAAAAGACTATAGTAGCGGACAAAAGTTTAAGACGACAGGACAAAGCAAAACATAGTTTTATCGCATGCAAATGTTTTGTTCATATACTTATTTTTATCGTCATTTTGGTAGAATACTATTTATTGATTAGCATAGAATACGAATTTTATACATCGCGCTATTTCTTATTAATTTATTTATTTCTTTTGACCCTTTAGTCATGAATTTTTTTTCACTACTGTATAAGCTATTTTCACAATATCTCTATTTATTGATTAGCACAGAATACGATTTTCATTTATACCATTATTTCTTATTAAATTATTTATTTATTTTCCTTGACTCTTTGGTCTTAAACTTTTTTCGGGTACTGCACAAGCTCTTTTCAAAATATCTCTATTTATTGATTAGCACAGAATACGATTTTTATTTATCGTGCTACTGTTTATTAATTAATATATTTCTTTTCCTTAACCCCTTGGTCTTAAACTTTTTTTCGGTACTGTAGGCGCTATTTTAAAAATATTTCTATTTATTGATTAGCACAGAATACGATTTTTATTTATACTATTATTTCTTATTAATTAATTAATTTCTTTTCTTTGACTCTTTGATCTTAAACTGTTGTCCATTACTGTAGGCGCTATTTTCAAAATATCTGTATTTATTAAATAGCATAGAATATGATTTTTATTTATCGTGCTATTTCTTATTAATTAATTAATTTCTTTTCTTTGACTCTTTGGTCTTAAACTGTTGTCCCCTACTACATATTAAGTACATGTATTTTTATATTCCAAGATGTATGTAAATACATTCACAAGGAAGGTATCCGGGATGTGTAATTAGTTTTGAAAAAAATTTTGATGGAAGTTATAGTGCTTTGTCTCCAAGTAACTGAGACGAGTGTCGTTCGCTAGAAAGGTTAGGAAAATGGCGTCGAAGTCCGCCATTAGCGGCCCTGAAAAGGTGGCTATAAATGGCGCTGCTTCGGAAATTTTGTTTATACTTTAGGTTTTCCTAAACGTGTGTGCAAGTAGTAAAACTGAAGTAGAAACTAAATTCGTGGCCTGATCGCGATAGTATTATTCCATCTCGACTGTTTCCCGAGCCTCATTACGCTGTTTCTCGCTTGATCGCTGCTCGAAATGGAAGTTTCACCGGAACGTTCGTTTAATTCCTGTCTGGAACTCGACCAGAAACGCTCAGTTTTTCCGAACGTAAAATTGGCGCATCGAAAGATAAATTGAAAACGTCGCCCGTTACGAAGATCGAGTCGTTATTGAAACACGTTACCTGCGACGGGAAAAGCAGCAAGTATAAAATGTTAAACCCTATTAGAAGTTGTCAGAAGCATGACAGCGTCTGTTCGTTTGTGCCACGGGAACTGAAGAGTTCCCTTTCGAAGTGTTGGAAATCTCGCTTGGTTCGTTGCTGGAAAAAAAAGTAGCTTAATGTCAGTTTGATCTCTCATTTCTCGGCAAAGCATGCCACCTTTCTTCAGCTTAAACGAGCAAAAACCTGAGACGACTGTGGTGTAGATTAATCGATAAATCATCTATCTTGACGTTCTAAATTTGATTTTTAGGATATTACTATTTTACTTTCGATTTGACACGTCAAGTATGTTAAAGTGTTAAAACAACTATGACAAGACATATAATTTGTATAAAAAAGAACGGAAAGTACAGCAAACTTTTTCTTATTATTGGATTTAGTATCAAAATAAATATGACAAGACATATAATTTGTATAAAAAGAACGGAAAGTACAGCAAACTTTCTCTTATCGTTGGATTTAGTGTCAAACAATTCGTTTTACAATTTTAATTTATCATTTATTACTGCACATCGATGTCATGAATGTTGATTTACATAAACAGAACTGGAAATGAAATACAGGTTAAAATATTTCTCTTAACTTTGATATCAAATATACAGGTTCGTATTTCATTTCACAGTTTCAATTCAATATTCATTATTGCTCATTGATATTATAAATTACTGGTTGACGCAAAAACAAAAAAAAAAGAAGGAAACGGGAAAATACAAGTTTAAAGGGTTTCCGGAGAACGTCAAACGTTGTTAGACAGGTCGATTCAAAGGGGACGCGAATCGATGGGGAAGCGTTAAACACGTATATATGATAAAAAGTTGAGTTCTGATGAGGCTGGGCGAGCCCATTCAAACTCATAATCCGCATCTGCGTAAAACTCGGGGTGCCGCAGCCAGTTTCGCGTGTCTGATGAAAGCGGAAACCGCCACAGAATCGAGTATCAAGTAAGCAGTCGGAAATGGCCACTTCTACCTTTTTTTTCTCCCGGCTACCATCTCGTGTTTTCGAACAAGCTTCGCGTTTCACAGCAATTAATTAATACCTATCCGTCTGGTAGAAATATCGTTCGCTGCAAAACGTAACTTTTAAAAGGATGCTGTCATTCGTTACAATTCTGGTATTGTGTTCGTATGAATTGCACAATTTGCGTATTACCGCCATTTTAACCGGTTAACTGTGATTGACGCGTATACTCGTTATGGAGAAGTGGCACGATTTTGTGTATTGACGAGTATACTCGTCATGCGTACAAAGTATTGGGTTTGAGGGAAAGTTCTGTCGTATTTTAAATAGCCAGGTAATTTTTCTTGTAAATAAAAAAAAAACATCTGGCTGGTAAGTTATTGGGAACGTAAATCTAATTTAATGTTTGGTTATCTTAATATATTTAACATGCTTGAAATTTGCAATTAAATATAACATCGGCAATCTACTTTGGTTGTGATCCACAAGTTGAGAAACACTGTTGCAGAGGTTTAGAAATAGCTCAATTCAGCTGTCCCAACCGCTTTTACTAATTTCAGGCAACTGAATTTCAGTTCACTGGGGGATATTTTGCAATACTGGATAGGATATCATTACCTAGAATGGCAGAATGGTGTTTTGATAAATTTAATGGGATTCTCTTGTATTTTAACCCTTTGCACTAGAGAGGCGACTGTTAGTCATTTAATAATATTAACTTTATAAACTTTTAAATGCGAAATATTTACTAAAATTTGCTTATATTAAACTTCAGTGTTGTTAAGTCACTACTGCCGAATATTTACACTGTGTAACAAATTTAACCCTTTGTACTAGAGAAGTGATTATTAGTCTAATGATACTAACTTCAAAAATTTTCAAATTCGGAATATTTACTAAAATTCGCTTATATTAAACGTCATTTACTTTAGTTAAGTGATATACTAAAATTTACATATACGGCTATTTAACCTCTGAGCCTGAATAATAAACAAACTAACTAAAATCTGAAAATTTGTGAAACTATCGTTTGGTGATTAACAGTCACCTTTCGAGCGTAAAGGGTTAAGATGTATTTAAAAGAAGAAGTCGAGATATATATATAATTCTAATTAAACTGAAATTAGAAACATTAATTATTTTTATGCTAATCTAAAACACAATTATTTCAAATAGGCGATATACGGTTACTGTTTCTTGCAAAAATTTATGCATACGAATCAAATCTGAAAGTAAACCTGATTTTTTTATTCGATTGGTATTACTACTAAATAAGCAACCATGTCGTTCTCTTAAGTTATACAGATTGAGCTGTCGATATTTAAAAATGTGTATTGAATTATCATCAGAATCGGCGTTAAATCTTTCTCCCTTCTAAAAAGAACGCCTCGAACGTTGTATCTAGCCCCCGTGAACTTTTATGCAAATACAGAATTTGACGAGCAAACCCAAAGACGTAAAATTTACATGGAGACGCGGTTTCACTCTCTAAATAATTATAGCGTGTACTTTGCTTCGGATATTATCTACATTTTTGCATATTACCTGCATTCTGCACTGTTCCCCGCGTGTTCATTTTCCTCGTAGATCCATCTGAAAAATCCGCAGTCTGGTTACATCTATTGGTCACAATTTAACGTTTCATTTCAAACTTATGTTCACGAAAGACTTATGTTCAACGACATGGCGCGTACACAAAAATACATGAAATACAGGCGCCCCTCGATTTTCGCACGCAATTGGTTCCTGAAAGTGTTGAATGTTCGAAAGCAAAGGGATGTAAAAAAAACAATATGCACCAAAAGCTGTGTTTCAAAGTATTGATCGAAACAACATTGTGATCCGATGGCTAAGCCCTCAGAGGGGACATCCGGTCGCAAAGGCTTAGAAAGTTGAATTTTTAAAAATCTGCGAAACAGACATACATCTGCGTATGACATTCTGCTAAAGTTTTTAAATCCATTTTCGTTTTGTAATAATTTGTTCACTAAACTAATTCCACCAGAGGTTTTTCTTGTTGCAAACAATCGTCTTTGCCAATATCGACGCTCTCTTTTTTTTCTATCATTATTTGTTTTTATTATATAATATGCAGATGCTGTGAGTAATAGATTTTGTTCAGACATTTTTAAAGTCTGTACACATTGACATCCATATGTGGCAAAAGTTAATAGCGAACTGCCCATGAATTCAAAGCGAACAAGCTTGTAACTGTTCGTGAACTGTTCGCGAGCTTCAGTCTGGACATGCTGCGGTTTCCGTTGGCGAACAGCTTGCGAACTGTTCTTTTCAATGTGGACGCGGCATAAAGCGAACAAGCTTGTAACTGTTCGCGAACTGTTCGCGAGCTCCAGACTGGACATGCTGCGGTTTCCGTTGGCGAACTGTTCTTTTCAATGTGGATGCGGCATAAAGCGAACAAGCTTGTAACTGTTCGCGAACTGTTCGCGAACTGCTCACGAGCTCCAGAGTGAACATGCTGCGGTTTCCGTTGGCGAACAGCTCGCGAACTGTTCTTTTTAATGTGGACGCGGCATAAAGCGAACAAGCTTGTAACTGTTCGCGAACTGTTCGCGAGCTCCAGAGTGAACATGCTGCGGTTTCCGTTGGTGAACAGCTCACAAACTGTACGCGAGCAGTTCGTGTGCTGCTCGCGAGCTGTTATTTTCAATGTGGACGCGGCATAAAGCGAACAAGTTTGTAACTGTTCGCGAGCTTCAGTCTGGACATGCTGCGGTTTCCGTTGGCGAACAGCTCACAAACTGCACGCGAGCAGTTCGTGTGCTGCTCGCGAGCTGTTATTTTCAATGTGGACGCGGCATAAAGCGAACAAGTTTGTAAGTGTTCGCGAGCTGTTCGCGAGCTTCAGTCTGGACATGCTGCGGTTTCCGTTGGCGAACAGCTCGCGAACTGCATGCGAGCAGTTCGTGTGCTGCTCGCGAACTGTTCTCTTCAATGTGGACGCGGCATTACGAAGGCGTCCAGACACGCTTCGAGCTCGCGAACAATTCCTTTGGTGTACCGCTTCCCGAGCGAACAGTGTTCGCTGTTCGCGAAAGTGTCCACACTGCTGTGCTCGTCAGCAGTGTGGACGCGGCATAACAGTGCACATTATGATACGTGGAAGGGCGAGGCCATGATCCCTCGTGCAGAATTTAATAAAGATACGGATTTCCATAAATATCCTCCGTCTAATAATACCCCCCGGTGGTAACCTCCTGGAAAGCGCCAAGAACTCAGTATCTCGCGGTGTTTATTATTCCGCTGTGCCGGCCGGCAACCCGATCGCCTCGCGAAATAAAAGCTAATTAAGAGAGGACGAGTTAAACAAGCTTCCTGTGCCTGTTAAGTCGAAATGAAATCGTGGATTAAACGCGGGAAGATCTATTACCCCGTTATCGTTTCACATGGCGGAAGCTGCGCCAACGCAGCGGGGATCCCTTCGTCGACGTCCCGTCGCGCGGGAATTGAACGTAGGTGCACGGAGGAGTGCCGTTCGCCTCCGTAAACCGCGTCTACGAGGCGGTTATTATGTTGCGACTGACAGTCGCGTCTTTCAGCGGGCCGAATCGAACGATTCGATGTGTTTTCGAACGCGCGTGTTAGCGCAGAATCGTTTAACCCTTTTTAAGGCAGAGGCGATATATTTACCACTAACAAAAACTTCAGCAAACTCAAATTCAGCTTGCATGTGACTCTGTTGACGGGCAGTGGGAATATTTTTACCACCTATTTTTCCAAAACTTCCGAAATAATTAGTGTTTTTCTTTTAAGTTTATTTTTGTTATATAAATAAAAGCATGCCAAAAATATAAGCGCAAGTTATTTTATTACTCCGAATCCTTCTGCCTTATAAAGGGTTAAGGCATTCGTGAGGCGAGTTGACTCACAGACTGCCATGCATCAAGCATTTTCCAGAATGCTGTCAACGGAGGAAAATTTGAATAAAGGCGGCAAAGTTCAGCCAGAGGTGGTAACGAAGAGACGGTTGATATTATAAAAAAAAAAAGGGAACAGAAATAAATGTAACGTCGAAGGGGTCAGACGTGTTGTCCTACTCTTGAGTTTTATTTTAATAGTCAGACGCGTAGTCTTATTCTTCAGTTTTTAATTTAATTTTAATACGCGCGGGGACGTCATTGCCGCCGGACGAACGAAGGTCGTTCTCGGAACGCGTCAGACCGCAACCCTTTGCACTCGAGATTTTTCTTTTCTTTCAGATTTTAGTTAGTTTGTTTATTAGAGAGACTCAGAGGTTAAACATTCATTTAACTATTTCAATTAAATTAAATAAATAGTCATACATGCAAATTTTAGTGTATCACTTAACTAAACTAAATGACGTTTAATATAGGCGAATCTTAGAAAATGTTTCGAATTTGAAAATTTTTGAAATTAGTAGCCGGCTTATCAGCAAACCAAAATTAGCTGTGCTGTTAACTTTATGAGGTTAATGGGTCTTTGGACCAACATAGGATAGTTTAAGTGAGTGGAAAATTTTTAAAAAACCACTCGGTAAAATCAAAACTGTGTTACCGTGTGTCGCGTTCAGGAAAGTTTGCCTTTTATATTCCCTGGATGCGTCGAGAGGGGGAAAATGTGAAGACACGGAAAGAGCTCTGCGAGCGTATACAGGACTCTAATGAGGCTGCAATCAAACACCCGTGGTAATGAGGGTCGGCTGGCCATTTGGGCCGAAGGATGGGCCGTTCAGGCTCCGTTTGATGCAGCCCCATAGAACACCCGCAGAGGTTCTGTGTCACCACAACATCAAACCTAGAAACCAACTAGGGTTAAACCTAGAAACCAACTAGGGTTAAACGTAGAACAACGAACTATAAAAATTCTATCGGTTAATTTTTGCAAAAGTCACGAAATTTTGCCAAATCAATCGTGACAGAGTAGACCATAAAATGTTTTACCATAAAAAATTTTCTCCAATCTTCTAGTAACTTTTTGTATTTCCTTGATTCCACCTGCGGTAATACTTTTGAACGGGATTGTACGTTGACAATAGCCGAGGCCTCTGAAAAGACATTCCCGGCGGATGACTCATGGCTCGATATACACACTTCCGGATCAGTCTTCCACAACGGAGTGGCCACTCGTCGAAGCAGCCCTTAGAGAGGGTCTAGAGGTCACGATACTCCTCTCGAGGCGAGTCGAGGGGGCCACACGTGACGCCGGTTGGCCGTCAAAGGAACCCGAGATATCTCGGCGTGCCCGCGTGCATATATGCCTGTTTCGTTTGTCAACACGACCGGTTACAAAGAGATCTCAGGCAGCGACCGCGAAACTTGCACGAAAGCAGAAAAGGTATTCGTCTCTTATCTTCGAGTTCCGCGAAGGCCCTGCCTTCGTTCGCTCTTTCGTCCCGGTCACGGCCGCTGAAAACCCATAAAGCCGAACCTGGCCGAGCTACAATGCGCACATATGTACAAGGGTGAATTCTCCACGCTTGATCACCTGAAATAACTTGTGGATTACTTGTTTACACGCGGTGGACGAAGAGAGAAAAAGAACATGGCCTGTGCAAGAACGAGACGAGTCGAAGAGCGGGTATCACGCTTAACCCTTTGCGCTCGAGACACGACTGTTGGTCGTTAAACGATGGTTTCGCAAATTTTCAGACTTTACGTCGGTTTGCGTTGGAAATTGAATACAGAAATACTATGAAGCAAAAATTAACCATAAACCAGCATTCTCTTAGCGTACTTTCTCGAAGAGCTTCTTTCAACAACCCAAACCACGATCTGGTATTTTAAAAAGTTCGAAAACGTGCTAGAAATTCGTTTTTTCTTTAATATAATGAAAACACTTTTGACGAAGCGATCTGTTGTAATAATGTTAAGGATTTAAAAATATTAAAATATGTAATAATCTTTAATCAATGATTTAAGAATAAGATTTATTTATTTAATAATCTTATCGATATAGGGATTGTAGTTATCATAACGAAGCATTAGTCTCTAATAATTTGTAAGTTTTAAAAAACTCATAAAATTTGTACGTCGATGTTTCTGCGACAATGGTAGACCGTGATGGACCGAACAATGCTCATTCGCAGATATCGATTTGCATAGACACTTTTGACAATCGACGCGTATGGCTCGCAACTTTATGGATCCAAACGGACGACAGCGTTTGTCTCTTTTCGTTGTCCTATCTAACAAAGTCCCGAAATTTCAACATTTTTGTCCTGGACGTAATTCCGTTTTCTTTAAAAGACTCGATTAGGTAAAGAAACTGTTACTAATAGCCTGGTATATCTTTTCAGTTTTATGTTAACCTTTTCGCTACTAACAGCGACTATGGTCACCCAACATCTGACGCTCATCAGGTACTAATGGCGACTATATTCACCCAACGCCTAACACTTATCAGATACTAATGGTGACTATATTGACCCAATGTCTAACGCTTATCAGGTACTAATGGCGACTATATTCACCCAACGTCTAACACTTATCAGATACTAATGGCGACTATATTCACCCAACGTTTAACACTTATCAGATACTAATGGTGATTATAGTTACCCAAATCCTGATGGTCGCTTTATACTACTGAACACCCAATAAACTTTAGTAGAGCACCAAAAGGTTAAAGAGCCATTTTTCCCCAATTGAGCAATACTTTTAACCCCTTAACTTACAACCAGGGACATAGCCCGTAGTAGATGATCGGACCGAATGTAAATATTAGCGGCGATGCCCTCCTAAAGTTATAAATATTTGTGAAATGTTTGATAAGTAATTACAATCTGATGTAATAATTACGTCTAACACTTATCGCGTACTAATGCTGATTAGAGCCACTCAACGTCTAACACTTATCAGGTACTACTGGTGATTATAGTCACCCAAATCCTGATGGTCGCTGTATACTACCGAACACCCAATAAACTTTAGTAGAGCACCAAAAGGTTAAAGAGCCATTTTTCCCCAATTGAGCAATACTTTTAACCCCTTAACTTACAACCAGGGGCATAGCCCGTAGTAGATGATCGGACCGAATGTAAATATTAGCGGCGATGTCCTCCTAAAGTTATAAATATTTGTGAAATATTTGATAAGTAATTACAATCTGATGTAATAATTACGTCTAACACTTATCGCGTACTAATGGTGATTATAGCCACTCAACGTCTAACACTTATCAGGTAGTAATGGCGACTATATTCACCCAACGCCTAACACTTATCAGATACTACTGGTGATTATAGCCACCCGAATCCTGATGGCTTCTGAAATTTCAAAATTTCACCTCTGTTTTCGCTCTCGACGATAATTGCTGCTGTTTTCACGAGGTGTCCCGTATATCGCGCAGCTATTCATTCCGTTGCAGCGCTGCTTTTCGCACGGATTTTCCCGTAAATTGTGCAACTGTTTATTTTACCATCCTCTCAAGCTACTCCTCGATAAATTTCGCTGTTTCATTCATGCTTTCGCGCGGAGTCGCGAAAAAAGGGGTGACTTTTAAATGAACATTGACGTTAACACCCCATCCCTACCCTCCGCTGCGTCCCTCGACAAAGCGCTACAAATCTTGATCATTCTGCTTTATTGCCCGAACAACGCGGACCAATTTTGTGTATAGCCGGTGCTGGAAACGGTTTGCTGGACATAGATGCAAAATACACCGATCAGTATTAAAGATAAAGGACAAAAGTCGGTGCGAAACGGCGATCCAAAAATTTATTACCGCGCAAGTCGCGCGTCTAGATTTTCGAAAAATTCACCACGTGTAAAAAGTTGTTTTTTTGGAAAATTTTTTGCAATGTTAGGATATGCTATAGTTTATAAACACGACAACATAGGTTTTTGCGTTCAATTTGTATTGATTTATGTATATTTATAAAATTAAATACTATTATAAAACAGTATAGTAACGTGCAGCTAGTTTGAACTTGATTCTTCTGATTCTCCTGATAAACATGAATGGCAGAGTATAGTATTAAATGAATGTTTTCTGCAAACATGGTTTTTGCAATTGTAACAACTTTGCATTGATTTTAATAAACTATTATATTTTATGCGTCTGCTTTTAGCCTCCAGTATACACTCATAACATCTTCCCTTTTTCGTCGGTTCTGTATCTTTTGGTATTTTAGTTCGTAGTGTCTTTCCAGTTAAACTTCCCAATTAGTTACATAGTTTCATTCTTCGTTCTGTAATTTTTATTCTTTGGAGAAAAGGAGAGCGTAAGGATCCACTTCGCGTGATCGCCACCGCGCCGTGGCATACCGTCATCGCGGCGCGTAGTCAGTTATATTTCTCTTATGCTTACTAATTTTTTACACATAGCAACGGGAACCTCTAAATATCAAACTTAAATGTGTATACAACAATAAATAATTTTAAGAGAATTTTTTACGAAAAGGAAATGATTCTAATTTTAGGTTTTTCAATTTGTGGGTTCGAGGAACACCCCCACCCCCCTTAGGAGTTCTAGGGTTAATATCAAAGTTAAATGTGTATACAACAAAAAATAATTTTAAGAGAATTTTTTACAAAAGGGAAATGATTCTAATTTTAGGTTTTTCAATTTGTAGGTTCGAGGAACCCCCCTCCCCCTTAGGAGTTCTCGAGTTAATATCAAACTTAAATGTGTATACAACAATAAATGATTCTAGTTTTAGGTTTTTCAATTTGTAGGTTCGTGGAACCCCCCTCCCCCTTAAGAGTTCTCGGTTAATATCAAACTTAAATGTGTATACAACAAAAAATAATTTTAAGAGAATTTTTTACAAAAGGGAAATGATTCTAGTTTTAGGTTTTTCAATTTGTAGGTTCGAGGGACACCCCCCCTCCCTTAGGAGTTCTAGGGTTAATATCAAAGTTAAATGTGTATACAACAAAAAATAATTTTAAGAGAATTTTTTACAAAAGGGAAATGATTCTAATTTTAGGTTTTTCAATTTGTAGGTTCGAGGACCCCCCCCCTTAGGAGTTCTAGGGTTAAATATCCTTCGCCCACGCGTTTCGTTTCCGTCATTCGACATCCGGCTCGATGAATAATACTTTCGCGATCGACTGTACACAGCCACGTCGCATACCTCGGCTCGTGTCACGACTGGCCAACGATTAAACCGCGAAACCTCGAAGAGGTCCCTCGCGCACGATACAAAGCTGAAAGTTAGGCTCGGTCAGCGCGATCAGATCTGAGGGGCCGACGATGACACGAGAAAAGTCCGGACAGCAGGATTGCCTGTGACGGGACAGAAAGAGGGGGAGGGTGGGCCAGGATTTACAGGGACAGACGTACGTCCACTTTGGGGCTTCCCCTTGTAACAGAGGATCGCTTTGTACCAGCGAATCCTGCAGGATTCTGTTACCACGCGGCGGTATTTAACGCGTGACGATTGTGAATCGCGCGGAACAAGCCAACGGGAAACGATTGGCCGAGCGTCGAATAACGACCGTGCAAATGCCGAATAACGAAAATTCGTTGCTTTTAACCCATTAACTGCCACGATCCCCTTTCACGTACACCGTTTGGCGCGACGAACTTATTCGGGTTTGACAATTTAACCCTTTGCACTCGGCTGTCCCCTCTCATGGGACATCGTAACCCTAGCATCTGATAGTTTCGCAAATTTTCAGACGTTAAACAGTCATATATGTAAATTTTAATGTACGACTTAACTAAACTGAATGAAGTTTAACACGTTGAACGCCACGTCACCCATATCTGGGTGACGGCTATGTTTCTTGTAAACGGTTGACACTTTTCTAATTAAAACAAGATTTTTGAGGTAATTTATACTAATTTTATTTATAACACAATTATGATAAGTATATATGATATAAAGTAACAATAAATTATAAAGTAAATATAACATAGCGCTGTTTACAGTCCGAGTCTCTGGTTTGGGTCCTGGGGGAAACTCCACCGATTTACGCTGGGCGTTCAACGTGTTAATATACGTGAATCATAGTAAATATTTCGAATTTGAAAATTTTTGAAGTTAACCCTTTGCGTCCGAGAGGTAACTGTTAGTCACCAAATGATAGTTTCTCAAATTTTTAGATTTTAGTTAGTTTATTTATTAGTTAGACACAAAGGGTAAATAGTGATACATGTAAATTTTAGTATATTACTTAACTAAATTAATTGAAGATTAATATAGTCGAATATTTGTAAGTATTCTGAATTTGAAAATTTTTGAAGTTAGTATCATTAAACGACTAACAGTCACCAAATGTGGACAATGTTGAAAACAATTGGGGAGAAATTAAAACAGAAACATTGCAAAAAAACTTGTCGCAAGACTATCTCGATTAAATTCTAAAAGATGTGAAATATTCTAACGATAAGTAAAACATAATTTGAACAATATTATAATTATATTGTTACGCAACTTTCTGTGCACATATATAACTTTTCCCGTAAAAAATTCAAAAGAAAGAAAAATTTGGCAGTTAATGGGTTAATCGAATTTTCCTCTTCCGGTCCTCCTTTTTCCCCACCCCTCTACACTTCTCTCGTTCCCTTTCGTTTCAAACGGAATCTCGATTAAATCGAGCCGCACGCCTTAATGGAATTGTATTTCCGCGCGATACAGAGAGGCGGCAAGTGTATTTTATTCCTCCTCTTTTTTCCCCATTTTTCTCCTGATATTTGCTTTTTTTCTCTCCGCCCGGACCAGCGCCCCCGTCGAAACAACACGCAATATTGCAAAAATTCCGGCGATGCTTAAAGGCAGGATTTATGAAAGCCGGGCCAGTGGGCGGAAAACACCGTTTTTCATTTCGATTCTACTTTTCGATAGCGCGACACGAGGGGGGGGGGGTTATCGTCGATGCTCCTTTCGCACGTTTTGCGTGAACGTGCGATGAGGATTTGGTTGTCTGTTCTCTTTTTCTTGACAGAGTTTAGGCAGAGTTCACGACTGAAACCTCAATAGATTTGACTAATTTGAATATAGGAATTGGATTCGTGGGTTCAGTTCCAAAAAAGTCTTGTTCCAGGTGAAATTTGTCGTTACACAGTGTCACAGTTATTTTTGAATTATTGGGTTGGCAACTAAGTGATTACGGATTTGAAATAAAAATGAAAATTCAAAATTTTTACTTGAAAACATGACTTTATTAATTTAGGTGTTGTCGGTTTTTGTACCATCTTTCAGACAGTGACATAATTCCATGTTCATGAAACTTCTAATTTTTGCCAGCAAAAAACAGAATTAATTGAGATTTTATTATTATCAGTGTCATTAAAAATTTTATCATTTAAATAATTCTGCATGAAAGGAAATAAATAAATAAAGCCTTGAAAGAAAGGCTTTATTTTCATACGGCTCATAACTTCTTGTATGCTTGCGACGCGTTTCTGCCTTTCCGGAAGTAATACAATAAAATTCGTCTGAAATACGTGTTTTATCCTTCAATTTTTAAATTGAGATAAAAACGAAACTAAATAAATAATCGATACAATTTTCTTACTAACTAAAACTGGGAATCCAAACAACAAGAAAACAATATAGGTTAGCTATGGTTGCTAAATTTTTTAATTTTTAAATTCTCATTTCAACAAATTTTTCATCGTTACTGAGCAATTTATCTATAAATTTAATTTATATTTTTAAAAAATTCATAATGGCTGCTAAACTTTTTAATTTTTAAATTCTCATTTCAACAAATTTTTCATCGTTACTGAGCAATTTATTTATAAATTTAATTTATATTTTTAAAAAATTCATAATGGCTGCTAAATTTTTTAATTTTTAAATTCTCATTTCAACAAATTTTTCATCGTTACTGAGCAATTTATCTATAAATTTAATTTATATTTTTAAAAAATTCATGATGGCTGCTAAATTTTTTAATTTTTAAATTCTCATTTCAACAAATTTTTTATCGTTACTGAGCAATTTATCTATAAATTTAATTTTTATTTTTTAAAAATTCATAATGGCTGCTAAACTTTTTAATTTTTAAATTCTCATTTCAACAAATTTTTCAAGCAACGTTTGAACACGTTAACAAAACGAAAGAATGTACTAAAATCATCTATCGACAAAATCCGCGATCATTTAGTTGCCAATCCAATAGTTGTGCGAGTTAATTGTGTAACTTTAGGTTCTGTTATGGATTTATTCTTGTTGAAAGAATTTTGTTGATTCTCTAGCTTTGCTTTCATGAAATTTCTACTGATATCAGTTATAATTACCATGAAATTGATGTAGGTGAAATATTTATCATACAAAATTTAATATATGTATATTATTCTTCATTAGTTTTATAATTGATTAATAGAAACATTGCAGCTGGTAATAATAATTAATTAGAATAGTGAGATTAACGGTATCTAATGTTTAATAATTAATGATCGTTATTACTCGCTAAACACGATGAATAGTTTATAACGTTAGCGTTGGCTCGATAATTTTCGTACCAAGCACGCCGAATTATGGGAAATGTCGCTGTGCCTGGAATAAATTCGCGTCCTCCCTTATATTTCATCCACCAGCGACACTTCCACCATCGGATTCCTAACCTTTTCTCTCCGAAAGGCGACAAAAAGCTCGGCACATTTTGCCGAAAATGAAACAACAAATAATCGCACAAAAGCAATTCATTATTTCAAACGCTTTATTATTTCTAGTCTACAAATCGCGTAAAAAAAATCGAACTTCATTTTGCGTTCGCATCGAATAAATTATTTTCAAATGATTTTTCGTTGCTGTTAATTTATTCGAACAAAATTACAAATACTACGACGCGAGTGCACGTTATACTAAACATTATCATTGAACTCCTTCGTATTCGTGTAATACGTCAGAGCTTGAACGCGTGAAATATTGCACAGAAACTCCTATTTCCGACCCAGTTTCCGATACAGGCGTAATAGATTACAGAATATTCAAAAAATTGTTCGAACAAATGATCATCTGAACGATAAACTACAAAGTTGTTTTATCGTGAGAGTCAAAACATTACTCATCCATTTAAATAAACTGATAGAATAATTATTTCACATTATTAATCTTATTAATATTTTTATAATATATTAAAACTAATAATAATAAAATCTTAGAATATCTAAAATAATATCTTATTAATATACTAAAAATAATAATAATAATATCTTATTAATATACTAAAAATATTAATAGTAATATCTTATTAATATACTAAAAAAAATAATAATAATATCTTATTAATATACTAAAAATAATAATAGTAATATCTTATTAATATACTAAAAATGATAATAATAATATCTTATAATATCTAAAATAATATCTTATTAATGAACTAAAAATAAAAATAATAATATTTTATTAATATACAAAAAGTAATAATCATAATATCTTATTAATATATTAATAATAATAATAATAATATCTTAATAATATATTAAAAAAAAAAATAATAATAATATCTTATAATACTTAAAAGTAATATTTTATTAATATCTTAATTCACCTAACAACCGAATAAACTAATATATTATTTTAATCATCGTCTTTCATCGTCCAAAGTTCACAAACCTTCGAAAGAATCAACAGTGGAATCCTCCTACGACCACTTCCCACCGAACATAACCTGAAAACCGACCAAATCAATTCTCTCTGCCGCTTCCCTCGTCAATTAACGCCACCTATGCACGCGTCTCTGCCCTTTCAACCTCCCTTTAATTCAATTCAGCCCCTATTCGTCTCCGCCTTCCAGCAGAATTCAGGACCACCATCCTTCCCGCTCTGGGAGGGAAGCGTTTTCACGGTCCCGGAATCACATTTTTCAGCGGGCTCCTCGGATTCTCAGCCATCTACGCCCGGATGCCGCGAACGAGGGCCGACGTCGGTGCAACCGCGAAAGAATTTCTTCCGACAGAACGGTTTCCCCGCGGAAACCCTCTCTTCATCGTTCCCTCGTTCATTTCATTTTTTTTTTCGTCCCGTATCACTTTCTCTTTGTCTCCCTTTTTCCCTCCCTTTTTGGGGTCAGAGCCGCGACGGGACACGAGATTTGTTTCCGGTTAGGTATACGTGCCACTAACGTATACATTTGCCCGCGTACCTTCAAATTTTTCCGCGGAATCGTCCCGCTGTTTTTTCGCATGGTTCAATTTGAAATTATTCCGCGTATCGTGCAGAGCTGGACGAACTGGGCGTTCGACGCGCGTACAGTCGGTTACAGAAGTATTCGAACGGTGTAAGAACGCGATGATTCTCGTTTAGTGATGCAATTTCAAAGTAATTTTAATTTGTTTATCCGTTCGATGCAAAGTTACGTCGGTACCTGAATATTTTTGTGAACAGCTGTACACGGATTTCGAATCAACGTTAATTTCGTGTGGTGCTTACGGGGTATACCAAAAGTGTGGTTAGAAAGTTGTATAGGGTTTAGTGCAAGATTTGGTTTTTGCTAAATTATGGAAGAATATTGAAATAAAATGAGTGGAAGTTAATGAATACTATACTAATACCAATCAAAGCAGTTTTCAAAATAATTCTAATAATCATTATACCGATAAATTTTAATATATTCCCTGAATTTGTCTATGCTCTCTGATAAATGAACATAGACGAGGGAATTTACTGTTTTTGCAAATATTTAAACTATCTAGTTCTGAAACTATTTGGCTGTTCGGAAAGTAATTTCGTTTTTTCCTAACAAAGGGCTTAATTGTATTTTTTTCATAGTCGACTTCACACTTAAGCCACGTGATCATTATATATTTTGACAGCATATATAGCAAGGATTGCTTGTGAAAAGTTTCGATTGATTCTACCCAGTAGTTTTTGGTTGGTACCCTATCAAATATGGAAAGTAAAAAGCAACATTTTCGGTATTTTTCACTTTTTTACTATCGAAAAGGTAAAAATGCTGTTCAAGCAAGGAAAAAATTATGCGTTGCGTACAGAGAAGATGTATTGACAGAACCCCAGTGTCAAAACTGGTTTACAAAATTTCGATCCGGCAATTTTGATGTTGAAGATGCATCACGTTCTGGAAAGCCAGTTGAGACTGATGAAGACACAACAAAGGCATTAATTGATGCAAATCGGCGAATAACAACTCGTGAGATCGCTAAGAGATTAAATTTATCGAATTCGACCGTTCATGATCATTTAAAACGTCTAGGTTTAATTTCAAAGCTCGACAAATCATAAAAAGAAACGAAATTAGTTTTCGAACAACCTAATAGAATTATTATTCTTTTAGCAGTGTTACTCGATAAATGAGTTAATATTTTAAAAAAAGCTTAGAATCCTTGTATCTTCTCAATATTTTAAACTTGACAAGTGCACGTAGATTTTTGTGACTGTATCAGCTATGTGTATCGTGTAAAATAAAAGATCCAGCGATGGTTTCCGACAATGTATATAGGAAATGTTCTATAAAGTGTAGAACGGAAGATGGAATTCAGGTGTGAAAAATCAAAGTGACGCGATTAAAATATTGATAACAGTATATTTAAAACAATTTAACAAAAACAACTTAGCAACTTTAACACTCTTACTACGTTCACAATCAAAACCTTTCTTCTACGTTAGTCAAAAGCTTTCTGCTTCACTGTTCAATACTTTCTGACTCGCGCTCGCATTTTCCCCGTCATATATTCTTCCATCCATACGGTAACGTCAATGACTACGCGTTGCTCCGTTTGCCTGCTTTCAGGCGTAAAATAGCCCGTTTCTTTAATTGCTTATAACTAATAAACGAAGCATCAAATCGAATATTGTTACTCTTGATTTTCGTCTTGGAATGTTGCATAGAGTTATCCCTTCAATTTTCTCCCAACTTCATCCGAACACCCTGTATATAATTAAACAGTTTAACTGTAACAACTTAAACGACTTTGCAACTTAGCGATTTCAACATTCAGAATCACAATTTTTCTACGTACACAGTCAAAACCTTTCTTCCAGGTTAGTCAAACACTTTCTGCCACGCATTTGCATTTTCCTCGTTATGTATTCATCTAAATACTCGTTTCTTTTTTTTTCTAATCGTCGACCTTTTTCATTCTACGCATTCGGTCACGACCATCCAGAATTTCTCAGTCGCACTGTTTCCTCAAGTTCTCATCTTTCACGCCTTAGAAACATTCGAGCCCAAACATTCTGCGTTCGCACACGACAATCGCCCAACTCAAGCACTCTTCAGACTTTTCCAAACTCGCGTCCGCTCGATCGCTATTCCGACGATGTATGGTGACACGCGGAGAACTCGAGAAAGGAATTCGCAGCGCAGACTGTACCCGTGATTGGCGAATGAACGCGGCGTTATTACCGGTCCGCGACAGTTCAACCGGATGGAATTGCGTCGATTTCGGTATGCATGAGGCTGCCCTTTGTTCCGGTGTTCTCTCGGGCCCCGCGTTATAATTCGTGAAATTCCACGAGGTGAAAACGGGTTGTTTTGGTCGTTCACTGTGGCACTCCTGGGTACCTTTTTATTTATCTGCCTCGAGACCCCTGGCATTTTGCGCTTCCCTTCTTACCTTTATTTAACAACGAATTAGCCGCCAGCTGTGGCACCGTTGGCAAAATTCTTCGACCAATAATAACGTTACCCGCCCCGTAGCAAAAATCTCGCAGCCGACCTCCTTTGAAATAAAAGGGACGACAGTTTCAAACGTTTCGCTTGAAATTCATTCGTACCTCAGATCAGACACTTCGTCGGGTATCTCAGAACTTTTTCAGACCTTTTTGAAGCTCAGAACAATGAAAAATCGGGCTCGAGCGTGAGAGACGATTCAACGCTGGTAGACAGAGGGGTTAACACTGGGACTACCAAAGCAGTCAAAATGACCAATTGGTGATTATCATAGCAGCCTTATAAATTCACTATGGTAAAGCTTCACAAATTTGCTATGATTTTCCGCAGAAAGTAGGAATAAAGATTTATTTTCTGTGTATTCTATATTTTTTCATGTAATTTTCAATTTCGTCTCTTCCACGCAAATAAGTACACTTTAATTGTCGGTAGTTCTAGTTTTAACACCAGAGCAGTTAAAATGACCAATTGGTGATTATCATAGCAGCCTTATAAATTCACTATGGTAAAGCTTCACAAATTTGCTATGATTTTCCGCAGAAGGTATAAATAAAGATTTGTTTTCTATGTATTCTGTATTTTTTCATGTAATTTTCAATTTCATCTCTTCCAGGCAAATAAATACACTTTAATTGTCGGTAGTTCTAGTTTTAACACCAGAGTAGTTAAAATGACCAATTGGTGATTATCATAGCAGCCTTATAAATTCACTATGGTAAAGCTTCACAAATTTGCTATGATTTTCGGTAGAAAGTAGGAATAAAGATTTATTTTTTATGTATTCTGTATTTTTTCATGTAATTATCAGTTTGATCTCTTCCATGCAAATAAGTACACTTTAATTGTTGGTAGTTTTAGTTTTAACACCAGAGCAGTCAAAATGATCAATTGGTGATTATCATAGCAACCTTATCAATTCACTATGGTAAAGCTTCACAAACTTGCTATGATTTTCTGCAAAAGGTATAAATAAAGATTTATTTTCTATGTATTCTATATTTTTTCATGTAATTTTCAATTTGATCTTTTCCATGCAAATGAGTACACTTTAACTGTCGATAGTTTTAGTTTTAACACCAGAGCAGTCAAAAAGACCAATTGGTGATTATCATAGCAACCTTATCAATTCACTATGATAAAGCTTCACAAATTTGCTATGATTTTCTGCAGAAAGTAGGAATAAAGATTTGTTTTCTATGTATTCTATATTTTTTCATATAATTTTCAATTTCGTCTCTTCCATGCAAATAAGTACACTTTAGTTGTCGGTAGTTCTATTGTTAAAGATGAAAAAAAGAAAGGAAACGAATGATATTATGTAAAGTATGTTGCGATGTGCGTTGAACGTGGTAAAACTATAATAATCATACACTTGCAATATTTAATACACTACAATAGTGATATAGTAACAATTGTGTCCGTATTCTCAATTGCGAATTTCGTTGTGAAGCTTATACACTCTGTTCGATTGCATGTATCCGGTTTCTTAATTATTCTGAATAACAGATCGATGTAATTGTTGCAAAGAGAGTGCCGTGTCAAAGGGAATACAGCATGACGAAAGCCGTAGCGTGCTCGGATGGATGCACAAAGAGAATTTAAAGGCCCCTCTGAAGAGGACTCGAAACCATTAGGCGAAGACATCGTATTGTCCCGAATGAGCTGTTATTCTGTTTTGCCTTGTTTCGCTTTGTTATCGAACGGGCCAAAAAAGAAAGAATCTATTGTCTACTACTCATAAACACTAACGAAATGTAAACAACGACAGGACATTCAGGCAGCGCTGATCGAGATCAGTGCTTGAAAAAATCAGATAAACGAAGGATCAATGAGATAAAGAATTGTATCTTTGTTCAGTAATGTTTAGAATTAATCCTTCAGATGATGGTAATTAAATTAAATTTTCATGATCCTAGGTCGGAGGATATTGGGGTTAAAGAGTTTATGAATTTCCACGTACAATCATTAAAAAGAGACGATGTATAATATTGTATTTAATTTATTAAACAAAATAGAACATGATAAATAAAATATAGTATTACTTATAAAAATTATCAAATTACAAATTTTCAAAAAAAACCCGCAGTCTATATGTGACTGCAGTCTATATTCCGCGAAACTTTTTGATATATTTCATAATTCCTCAGAATACTTGTAGCAAACACACCGGAACAACAATTAACCCTTTGAATGCTATGGACGCATATATGCGTCTGGCGAAATCTATTACAGTATTATCTCTCTATGCAGCAGTTTGTTATTCTCTAATTGTCAAGTCCTTGGAATATTCAGTATTCATATGCGTTTATTTTTCGATCTACCACTTACTCTAGTAAGTAACTAGTGACTAGTTACAAGTGTACAAGTAACAATAATACTGTCCACGCAAAGCATTTCGAGTCATGGTATTCAGCACTCAAAGGTTTAAAAACTTCTACCCTAAATACTATAATAAAATACTATAAAATATAATATAAAATAAAATAAAATAAAAATATAATATAAAATAAAATAAAATAAAAATATAATATAAAATAAAATAAAATAAAAATATAATATAAAATAAAATAAAATAAAAATATAATATAAAATAAAATAAAATAAAATAAAAATATAATATAAAATAAAATAAAATATAAATATAATATAAAATAAAATAAAATAAAAATATAATATAAAATAAAATAAAATAAAAATATAATATAAAATAAAATAAAATAAAAATATAATATAAAATAAAATAAAATAAAAATATAATTGTAGGATTCTTCCACGGAATAACCGTTGGAGATACATTGTATTTTTCGGTAAAATAGCCGTTACAAAGATGACACGGCTCGCCGCCGTGTCGATAGTCAATTGTTTTTGGTAAACTTGTTGCGACCGGCAAATTTAGCGGCAGTCGTTTTTTTGCGTGCATAAGAAGAAGAGTCGCGGAAAGCAGTGCCGCTCAGAGTCTTATTCTTTTTCTTGCGTGTTCAAATAAATTAACCTTTCTTGTGTGTTTTTCTTTTAATAAACTGTTGTTTCTATTTGTTTATGACTCGTGTGTTTTCCCCTTCATCCTCATATCCTACATAATATAAAATAAAATAAAATAAAAATATAATATAACATAAAATAAAATCGATTTATTCGCTTTCCCGCCAAAACCAAACAGTTTCCCCCGCCCGATTAATGGCCGCCGCGCTAGGGAATTTCGTTACAAAACGTTCCCGTTTCGCCGGGAATTTTTTGTTGCCCCCTCTGACAGGGCGTAATTCGCGAAGATTGACCGGCGGTCAATCGAATTATGGGTCAATCGATCATGTCTTTATTATCGTGGACGCGTGACACTGCAAGAAATATCGTCGGCGAACGCTGTCCGCGTATTCGACCGGTTCGCATCAACGTTTCGTTGCTGCAACGCAGGGGGACGTACAGTCCCGTCCATAAGTATCCGGACACTTACATATCTGTGGAATTCGCATAAATATTTCTTAAATTTAGTTTTCTTTGTGGATTTGTTATTTTGTCTTTTAATTGTATTTTAGAAAATTTATGAACAGTACTAGTTCAAGACTAACTAATAGCAAAAGCAAATAGAATCAATCATACTGCTTTGTCAAGGAAAAAAATGAGATTTTAGGATCTCCCCATTCGATCGGCTAAGTGTTAATCAGACTCAAAGGTTGAATAGTCAATTGATAAATTTTAGTATATCACTTAACTAAACCAAATAACGTATGAAATAGGTGAATCTTAGTAAATATTTTAAATTTGAAAATTTTTGAACTTAGTATCATTAAACGACTAACCGTCACCTCTCGAGTGCAAAGGGTTAACACTAGATTTACGAATATTTCTTGTGCATCTATTTCTGATATACATGTACACTCCCATCCATAAGTAACCGGACACTTATATATTTGCGAAATTCGCATAAATATTTCTTAAATTTAGTTTTCTTTGTGGATTTATTATTTTATCCTTTAATCTTGATGTTGCTGTGAAACAACACATGCAACTGGATCATTTCGCAATGGGAAAAAGTTCTTTGGACAGACGAATTTAAATTTGAAGTATTTGGTAACAAGCGACGCACTTTCGTTCGTCGAAGAGTTAACGAAAAATTTCTTCCAGGCTGTGTTGCGCCTACGATCAAGCATGGAGGTGGTGTAGTTATGATTTGGGGTTGTTTTGGAGCTAATAATGTGGGCGATATAGTGAAAGTGGAAGGAATAACGCGAAAAGAACAATATTTGAATATTCTAAAAGACAATGCGATTCCCTCAGGAAAAAGACTTGTTGGAAATAATTTTGTGTTTATGCCGGATAATGATCCAAAACACTGTGCAAAAATATGTAAAAACTATTTAAAGGAACTAGAAGAAAGAAAGGAAGTGAAAATTATGCAGTGGCCCTCACAGTCGCCGGACCTTAATCCAATTGAGAAGTTGTGGGACAAATTGGATAGACGAGTGAGAGACAAGTGCCCAAAAAGTGAAAAACAATTGTGGACAATGTTGAAAACAATTTGGGGAGAAATTAAAACAGAAACACTGCAAAAACTTGTCGCAAGACTACCTCGATTGGTGCAAGCGGTTATTTCGCAACATATCGATGAAAAGAAGATTTAAAGAATTTTATGTCATTTGGTGGAAAGAATTGTTCATACTACGTTCTCTGTATCTTCTACTATAACTAGATGTTCAATCAAAATTGCTTTCACATGAGAAATAAGTATATTACTGTAGCATAAATACAGTATTTACATGAATTTGACTGGTGTCCGGATACTTATGGACGGGAGTGTATTTCCCGCCGTTTCGTCGCAACTCTGTGATTCCCAGAACGGGCAGGCAAACAATTTTCGAGCCGTGTAACACGCTGCGACATTTTATTTGCCGTTTAACTCGGCAATCCGTGTATTGTGCAAAGCTCTCCGATCCGTTCTAACAAATAAAAGTGTTTGAATATTTTTCCTTTTCGCGAATTAAAGCAACATAAAGCAATGTGAAACTGTAAATAAATGTGTGAACGAAGAACGATTCGGTATTCATGTTTATAATCACGTCTGTTTTACGATGAAATTGATCTGTGAACTGGTGACCATGATTTGCATGAAACAGGAATTTGGAGTGCAGAAGTTGCCTGTTTTTCTTTATTTCATAATATACTAGCTTTTATAGATTCTATTGCTTTGTTAAGTACCCATTTTTGTTAATATCGAGTTCAGTTTGATGTTGTTGCAATTGTAGAATAAAAGTTCTTAAGATTATTTATTATTATTAATAGGAATAATGGCAAAAATATACGGTGTACAGTCAATTCTAATTCAACTATGAACTGATCTGCGAACGACTGACCATGATTTGTATAAAATAGGAATTTAGAGGGCAGCACTTGCGTGTTGTTTTCTTTTATTTCATAATATACTTGCTTTTATAGATTCTATTGTTTTGTTAAGTACCAATTTTTGTTAATATCGAATTCAGTTTGATGTTTTTGCAATTGTACTTAATAATGGTACTTAAGATTATTTATTATTATTAATAGGAATAATGGCAAAAATATACGGTGTACAGTCAATTCTAATTCAACTATGAACTGATCTGCGAATGGGTGACCATGATTTGTATAAAATAGGAATTTAGAGGGCAGCACTTGCGTGTTGTTTTCTTTTATTTCATAATATACTTGCTTTTATAGATTCCGTTGCTTTGTTAAGTACCTATTTTTGTTAATATCGAATTCAGTTTGATGTTTTTGCAATTGTACTTAATAATGGTACTTAAGGTTATTTATTATTATTAATAAGAATAATGGCAAAAATATACGGTATACAGTCAATTCTAATTCAACTATGAACTGATCTGCGAACAGGTGACCATGATTTGTATAAAATAGGAATTTAGAGGGCAGCACTTGCGTGTTGTTTTCTTTTATTTCATAATATACTTGCTTTTATAGATTCTATTGTTTTGTTAAGTACCTATTTTTATTAATATCGAGTTCAGTTTGATGTTTTTGCAATTGTAGAATAAAGGTTCTTAAGATTATCTATTATTATTAATAGGAATAATGGCAAAAATATACAATGTACAGTCAATTCTAATTTTACTATGAACTGATTTGCGAACGAGTGACTATAATTTGGATGAAATAGGAATTTGGAGTGCAGAAGTTGCCTGTTTTTCTTTAATTCATAATATACTTGCTTTTATAGATTCTATTGTTTTGTTAAGTACCTATTTTTGTTAATATCGAGTTCAGTTTGATGTTTTTGCAATTGTTAAAGGTTCTTAAGATTATCTATTATTATTAATAGGAATAATGGTGTACAGTATACAGATTTATGAACTGATCTAGGTGACCATGATTTTGAAACAGGAATTTGAAGGGCAGAAGTTGTGTGTCGACTTGCTTTTATAGATTCTGTTGCTTTGTTAGTACCTATTTTTGTTAATATCGAATTCAGTTTGATGTTTTTGCAATTGTACTTAATAATGGTACTTAAGGTTATTTATTATTATTAATAAGAATAATGGCAAAAATATACGGTATACAGTCAATTCTAATTCAACTATGAACTTATCTGCGAACAGGTGACCATGATTTGTATAAAATAGGAATTTAGAGGGCAGCACTTGCGTGTTGTTTTCTTTTATTTCATAATATACTTGCTTTTATAGATTCTATTGTTTTGTTAAGTACCTATTTTTATTAATATCGAGTTCAGTTTGATGTTTTTGCAATTGTAGAATAAAGGTTCTTAAGATTATCTATTATTATTAATAGGAATAATGGCAAAAATATACAATGTACAGTCAATTCTAATTTTACTATGAACTGATTTGCGAACGAGTGACTATAATTTGGATGAAATAGGAATTTGGAGTGCAGAAGTTGCCTGTTTTTCTTTAATTCATAATATACTTGCTTTTATAGATTCTATTGTTTTGTTAAGTACCTATTTTTGTTAATATCGAGTTCAGTTTGATGTTTTTGCAATTGTAGAATAAAGTTACTTAAGATTATCTATTATTATTAATAGGAATAATGGCAAAAATATACAATATACAAACAATCCTAATTCAACTCTGTCACGACTCTACAACTCGGTTTTCTATTCAACACCAGTCCTTTTTCTCTTTCAAGGAAACCCTTATAGACCTTTTCCTCTTCTGCTCGTGAAACATTGCCGACCAATTGGTGAATTTGTCTGTCGCCATTTCCGATGTTCCCGGCTTTCGTCCAGTCGACCCAAACTTTCACTTTTCTGGTCCTTAAAACTACGATACCGCAAAACAGTTTATACTTGTCGATTGAATTCTACTAATAAGTTAATTTAAAGGTAAACGTTGCGTCAGATTCACAATTTTGTGCCATTTATTGGATAGAACCGGCGTTTCGAAGCTTTCGAACGTGAGTGTACACATTCTAACCGATACATATTTCTATACTCTATTCTTGGAACAGTCTGACGATCTAATAAACGAATAAACTACCACTTCTGTCTTAAAATAGGGGGGAATGAGTTCACTAACGTTCTTCAATGCATTCTGTGCAATATCAACGGGGAAAGTGTTATTAAAGCAATCCACTCTACGCATACGTGCACATACTGCAACAACGAAAATTAAATTTGTTAAAATAAAATTGGTTTCTCTTTCCAGAACTCGCGAAATTAATTGCATCCTTTAACGTGCAACCGCGGATGCGTTACGAAGTGAAGTAATTAATGTAAACAAAATGCAAATAGCAGAATAATGTTTACACAATTAAATTTTAAGCGAACCGAATGTACGGACATGTATAATAGGCGTATAATTATTTTCAACGCGTTTATTCAATTTAAATACACTGGATTTCGACAACGGTTCTTTCGTTTATTAACTAATTTATATTATGATTAAAAGAAAATAAACTGTATTAACACATTGCGGATCGTTAAGAAATCTATAAGACATATGCCTGGGAAAAATAATTTTTAAGAATTATTTTAAACATTATTTTAAAAATTATTTTCATTTTTTTAAGATAAGTGTTACGCTAATAATTACAAAACGCACCATGTCAAATTCTACTTCATCTGAAAATGACTATAATATGAAGGGATAAATCGAAAAATTTTTAATTGCTAGAAATTACTTTTTGCATAACAATTAGAGTTAATTATTGCTGTTTTTATTATTTAAAAAAATAAAAAAATAAATAACTACGCATTTCATCCTGAATTTTTAGCATGTATACAAGAAAATTTCTTAGCACTCGAACGGTTAACGTGTTAAGTTCACTGATATCCACATTTCCTTGAAATCTTGCACATAATTGCTATATTCAGACATACCATTACCAATTTAACACTAGAAGTACTATAGCAGTCAAAAATTACCAATTTAATTAAAGTTTAATTATTAAGAATTAAAGTTTCTTAATTATTCTGAATAACAAATCGATGTAATTGTGTAAATGAGTACTTTTTCACCGAATTTTCAATTTAATTTATTTAAATGATCTAATTTATTTAAAGCTTCCCAAATTTACTGTGATTTCCTACAGACGATATGAATAAAGATTTGTTTTCTATGTATTCTGTATTTTTTCATGTAATTTCCAATTTCATCTCTTCCATGCAAATAAGTACACTTTAATTGTCGGTAGTTCTAGTTTTAACACCAGAGCAGTCAAAATGACCAATTGGTGATTATCATAGCAACCTTATCAATTCACTGTGGTAAAGCTTCACAAATTTGCCATGATTTTCTGCAGAAAGTATAAATAAAGATTTACTTTCTATGTATTCTGTATTTTTTCATGTAATTTTCAATTTCATCTCTTCCATGCAAATAAGTACACTTTAATTGTCGGTAGTTCCAGTTTTAACACCAGAGCAGTTAAAATGACCAATTGGTGATTATCATAGCAACCTTATCAATTCACTGTGGTAAAGCTTCACAAATTTGCTTTAATTTTCTGCAGAAAGTAGGAATAAAGATGTATTTTTTATGTATTCTATATTCTTTTATGTAGTTTTCAATTTGATCTCTTCCATGTAAATAAGTACACTTTAATTGTCAACAGTTCCAGTTTTAACACCAGAGCAGTCAAAATGACCAATTGGTGATTATCATAGCAACCTTATCAATTCACTATGATAAAGCTTCACAAATTTGCTATGATTTCCTGCAGAAAGTAGGAATAAAGATGTATTTTTTATGTATCCTGTATTTTTTTATGTAGTTTTCAATTTCATCTCTTCCATGCAAATTGCTACGCTTTAAGTGTCAACAGTTCTAGCGTTAAATCTGTACACTAATCGATACTTAACCCTATAATCTCTCGTTTTTCCATACAAACATTCGATAAGAACAACATCACACACATGCAGCCGTGTTTCTATACAGCAATCAGAATTAGCGTCTCGTTTTGGATCACGAATGTCCTGGTGTACAAACTGAAGGATCGACATCGTCAAAACTAATCACAGATCTCGTTCTTCGATCAAGCTGCTCGATCATCGTCAAGGTTTCGAACGTCACGCGTCGAATTAGCTGCAGGTCGTGCGATCGATACCGCCTTTACGTAAACGAAAATCATCTATAGATACGGGGTCGCATAATTTCGAAAGTTCGCCCCAAATATAATCTCCTTGTTATCGCGTAGTTCACGGAACCCTTTGACTCGTTATCGATTAATCGGGACGAGGTACCTGGTCGTGGGACGTCCAGAAACGGTTCGATTTATCTCGCGTTAGAGTTGGTAGAACGTTTTCGTTGCATAAACAGAGCATACGTTGCGGAACAATTCGCTTAATTGTGTTAATTTTAGTTTGGATTGGTAGATTCGACGTTTCTGGCACAGTACTAGTTAAGAGAGTACGTACCGTTTAAGACCAAAGGGTCAACGAAATTGAAGTAACTAATTTATAAGGAATAACATGATATCGAAAATTTGCATTCTGTGCTAATTAATAAATAGTTTTAATCAATAGTGTTCTACAATGATAACAATAAAAATGAATAGTATGATAAACAAAATTTGAATTCTGTGCTTATCAATAAATAGTGTTCTACCATAATAATAATAGAAACGAATGTTAGCATAAAACTATGTTCTACATTGCTCTCTCGTCTTAAGACCGAAGAGTCAGCGAAATTAAATTAACTAATTTATAAGGAATAACATGATAAAGAAAATTTGCATTCTGTGCTAATCAATAACTAGTGTTCTACCATGATAACAATAAAAATGAATCTACAGACAATATTTGTAGACTATCAAACTATATTATACATTGTCCCCCCCTCTAAAGACTAGAGTCAAAGAAATTAAAGTAACTAATTTATAAGGAATAGCATAATAAACAAAATTTGCATTCTGTGCTAATCAATAACTAGTGTTCTACCATGATAACAATAAAAATGAATCTACAGACAATATTTGTAGACTATCAAACTATATTATACATTGTCCCCCCCTCTAAAGACTAGAGTCAAAGAAATTAAAGTAACTAATTTATAAGGAATAGCATAATAAACAAAATTTGCATTCTGTGCTAATTAATAAATAGTGTTCTACCATAATAACAATAAAAATGAATCTGCAGAAAATATTTGCGAACCATAAAACTGTGTTCTACATTGTCCCCTCCTCTAAAGACCAAATTCAACGAAATTAAATTAACTAATTTATAAGGAATAACATGATAAAGAAAATTTGCATTCTGTGCTGATTAATAAACAGTGTTCTATCATAATAACAATAAAAATGAATATACACACAATATTTGTAGACTATCAAACTATATTCCACATTGTCCCCTCCTCTAAAGACTAGAGTCAAAGAAATTAAATTAACTAATTTATAAGGAATAACATGATAAACAAAATTTGCATTCTGTGCTAATCAATAAATAGTGTTCTACCATAATAACAATAAAAATGAATATACACACAATATTTGTAGACCATAAAACTATGTTCTACATTGTCCTCTCGTCTTAAACATTTGTCCAAATTATTACTACTTTGGTATAATTACTTTGATGACTGAAAATGCGAAATTTCTCCACTTTATATAATTTCACAAAGGATTAGATGTTTAAACGTTAGAAGATTTAATCTTCTGAATGTGATATCTGATTAGGTCACCATTACAATCAAATACTGCAACAGGTATCGATGCTCATTCGCGCGAAAGTGTATTAAAACGGAAAAACGTTGATATAGTTGAAATGTATTCTACAGCTGTATCGCATCATCGCGACCATTAAACGTTGAAGCGACAGCGTACAAGGATTTGCAGGAGTGGCTTGCGGTCAGGGAACTCGGATCATGTTAATACTGCTGGTTTCAACTTTGAAATCCTGAACTCCAGGGAACCTAATCTATGCCCTTCGATTTCTCTGAAAGGGATTCCCGTTATCGAATTAACATACAGCGTGTACGTGCCGCAAAACCTAGTTTAATTAATACTAGAACTAGTAACAATTAAAGTGTACTTATTTGCATGGAAGAGATCAAATTGAAAATTACATGAAAAAGTACAGAATACATAGAAAATAAATCTTTATTTATACTTTCTGCAGAAAATCAGAGCAAATTTTTGAAGCTTTACCACAGTGAATTTATAAGGCTGCTATTAATAATCACCAATTGGTCATTTTAACTGCTCTGGTGTTAAAACTAGAACTATCGACAGTTAAAGTGTACTTATTTGTGTGGAACAAATCAAATTGAAGATTGCACGAGAAAATACAGAATACATAAAAAAACAAATCTTTATTTACACTTTTTGCAGAAAATCATAGCAAATTTGTGAAGCTTTACCACAGTGAATTTATAAGGCTGCTATGAATAATCACCAATTGATCATTTTAATTGCTCTGGTGTTAAAACTAGAACTACCGACGATTAAAGTGTACTTATTTGCATAGAAGAGATCAAATTGAAAATTACATAAGAAGATATTGAATACATAAGAAACAAATCTTTATTTATACTTTTTGCAGAAAATTATTGTCAATTTTGACAGCTTTACCACAATGAATTTGAGGCTGCTATGAATAATCACCAATTGATCATTTTAATTGCTCTGGTGTTAAAACTAGAACTACCCACAATTATAATGTACTTATTTGCATGGAAGAGATCAAATTGAAAATTACATGAAAAAATACAGGATACATAAAAAATACATCTCTATTTATACTTTCTGCAGAAAATCATAGCAAATTTGTAAAACTGTACCATAGTGAATTTATAAGGCTGCTACGATAATCACCAATCGATCATTTTAACTCCTTTGGTGTTAAAACTGAAACTACCAACAATTAAAGTGTACTTATTTGCATGGAAGAGATGAAATTGAAAATCACATGAAAAAATACAGAATACATAGAAAACAAATCTTTATTTATACCTTCTGCGGAAAATCATAGCAAATTTGTGAAGCTTTACCATAGTGAATTGATGAGGTTGCTATGATGATCACCAATTGGTCATTTTGACTGCTCTGGTGTTGAAACTAGAACTACCGACAATTAAAGTGTACTTCTTTGCGTAGAACGGATGAAATTGAAAATTATGGCGCCGGGCCCAACGTGTTAAGCAACGAGATTGCCGATCCAAACGATATCGTTGGTACCAAAAGCACGGTGTCCGCCTGTTATACGACGCATGCGACGAAACTTACCCCGATCGCGACGAATTCCTGGTATGCCGTCCCAGCGAATTTCGTGGGCCCGAGATATGCCGGAACGGAACGAGGGGGCGACGCGTTCTGGAGGGCACGTTCCTTAACCGCTGCTCGACAAATTTTCGAACCACTCCAGGAACGTTCGCGGAGCTCCCCACGGCCCTGGGCCATTCGGAGGCCAAACCGCTGAATCGATCGCGAACCGACAACATCTTCAACAATTTCCGCCCCCTCGACCTTTCAGCGGCCGATGAAAGCGGCGGGGCCGTTAACGCGTTCTTGGTTCTTCCATTATTTCCGATTTGCATAATCAACAAGTTGATTAGGACGGCGCACAGCAGCGGTTCTCAATATTTTGCGGTGAAGATTCGGTCAACACTCAATCCGTTCTTGCTGTCAATTTCATGTGGCTTTCATGTAGAAAATTATATGTATATATATATTTATTAAATTATGATTATAAATTATAATTATAATTATGAAAGAAAATTATATATATTAAATTATAAATTATACCTATAAATTAACTATTATAAATTATACCTATAAATTAACTATTATAAATTATAACTATAAATTAACTATTATAAATTATAACTATAAAATAACTATTATAAATTATAACTATAAAATAACTATTATAAATTACAACTATGAAATAACTATTATAAATTATAACCATAAATTATAATTATAAATTAACTATTATAAATTATAACTATAAATTAACTATTATAAATTATAACTATAAATTAGCTATTATAAATTATAACTATGAATTAACTATTATAAATCATAATTATAATTTAATAAATATATATATATATATATACAGTGACTCCAAAAAGTATCCGTACACAACATTTCAAAGAAATTTACCTAATCCTGAAATTTCGATTTCAATGAAAGTTTGCATATATATAGAGCATAATGGGTTATACATGTAGCAAATTTGTTTATCTCGACGGGAATTCGTTTTGAGAGGTTCAAAGTTAGCCTCAAAGTTTTAGCGATTCTTCATGCGTTGAATACAACTTTCTCTGTAATTTTTTTCTACGACTGAGCGATAGAAGATTAAAAATTGAACATCTTTTATACGAAAAGTTTTGCTTTATCACACACCATTACAAAAAACACCCCTTCCCATTCCTTTTCCTTCTCCCTCTCCCTCTCTCTCTCTCTTCCACAACAGCCACATTTTACAATAATAACTGAAATCTAATGAGAAAAATTTGCAAAGAATGCTTTCAATTTGGATAATGGAAAGGAAATTTCGAAATATTTCTTTCGAACGGTTCGAATTAACAAGATTCGATCGATCTCGCGAGAGTCACCGTAATATCCTTCGTTATTTAAATGCAATCTGTGTGCGTCGTGAACGTGAGAACAAATTTGTGGATCACCGTAGCCAAGGGAAAACGATAATGTCCTCGGGCGAGGAGCTGGAAAGTGTCGCAGCACTTTAGATAGGCCGCGAAACGATTGGCATAACGCGTCTGATCGAGTCGATCAGGACGAACATGATCGCGGCCGAGCGCGTATCGTTCGAGGGTGTAAATCAAATATGCGACATCGTTTATGGAAACGCGAGAGGGTCGGGGCGACGGGAACGACCGGGAAGCCACGAAATCGCGAGTTTTTTGCGGAAATATTGCAAACTGAAACCGGATAAACTCGACCGTATCGGTGAAACGCCTCACGGTTATGCGAACCGCTCGAAAATGGTACCGATGAACCACTACCAGTTTTTCATAAATCGCACAAGTTTCTTATCCGGGCACGCGTGTAATTAGTAGATTACGAATTTTTAGGCAAATTTCCAACGGAACGCAAACGCAGTGCTGAGCAAAATGGAGTCTGCACGTATATAGGGACCTGTTTCACCCAAGAACATTGTAATGTGTATGATGTTCAACGTACTCCCCTTTCTGAATATTCAACTTTTCAGTAAATACCAAGCTTTCCGATTAATTATTGTAATGTATTAATTAAATGAAAGGACAGGATAAAAAGGAAGTCTTTCAATTAATTATTGTAATTGGGAATTAAAAGTAACATGTTAATTAAATGAAAGGACACAATAAAAAGGAAATTTTTCGATTAATTATTGTAATTGAGGATTAGTAGTAACATGTTAATTAAATGAAAGGACAGGATAAAAAGGATGTTTTTCGATTAATTTTAATGTAATTGGGAATTAATAGTAACATGTTAATTAAATGAAAGTATGGAATAAAAAGAAAGTTTTTCGATTAATTATTGTAATTGAGGATTAATAGTAACATGTTAATTAAATGAAAGGATGGAATAAAAAGAAAGTTTCTCGATTAATTTTAATGTAATTTGGAATTAATAGTAATATGTTAATTAATTGAAAGAACAGAATAAAAAGGAAGTTTTTCGATTAATTTTAATGTAATTGAGAAATGATAGTAATATGCTAATTAAATGAAAGGACAGGATAAAATGGAAGTTTCTCGATTAATTTTAATGTAATTAAAAATTAATAGTAATATGTTAATTAAATGAAAGGATGGAATAAAAAGAAAGTTTTTTGATTAATTATTGTAATTGAGGATTAATAGTAATATATTAATTAAACGAAAGGTCAGAATAAAAAGGAAGTGTTGTAGGAGCTTTGTGAGTTGCCAAACAAGATGAACTGATTGTAGTCTAACGTCAACGTAAAAATAATGGAAGACACCTACGATGGTTTAAAATTAGTGGTGTCGATATTTCGTTTGTGTAGCATACGTAACAAGATTTGCATTATTTGCTGGAACCAAGACTAATTTGGGTCATAAAAGAAGCTAGTGCTTCTTTATTGGTCATTTTATTAAGCAGTCATAGGGTTAAACCGGTTAATAACTTCAGAAAGCATGAAAATTGCACTGCCACAGAGTTTGTAGACCTCTTCTAGGCAATAATAAGCGTTTCTCCTACTTTCGTTTCTTGCGCATGGTATTTGTTCTCCTAACCGGCATTAGTCCAGCTCTTTAAACGATTTAATTCGATATGGTTCATAGAAGCGACGCGTCTTCGCGATTTATCGACGCCTACATCTCTGTTTCAGTCTCTATCCCCCTAAAGTGATACCATTAAACGCGATGCTTTACTCATATTACTGATTTAACGATCGTAATTGCTGCTAATAACACGAGAATTTCACTGTCCTACCTGTTCGAGGATCAATTGATTCTATTGCCAGCGATACGAGGGTTGGCAAAGCGGGTCACGAAGGTGGTCACAAAATTAACATAGAAGATCGTATGATGGCCATAAAGGGCCATTCTCGTCACGAAGTAGATTATAAAAAGTTACGAGGAACATAAAAATGGGTTACGATGGTCACAAAATTAATACAAATGATTACGAGAATCAAAAAATGGCTACAAAGGGCCATTTTGTTACAAAGTGGACCATAAAAAGTAACGAGGGACATAAAATAGTGTTAGGGTGATCACAAAATTAATACAAATGATTACGAGAATCAAAAAATGGCTACAAAGGGCCATTTTGTTACAAAGTGGACCATAAAAGATTACAAAGGACATAAAAAAAGGGCTGTGGTGGTCACAAACCTAATACAATGATTAAGAGGATCGCAAAATGTCCACAAATGACCATGAACTTCACAAAGTAGATCATAAAGAGTTGCAAGAAGCTCACAGAGGAGATCAGCGTTACGAGGTTTTCACAAAACACGACGCATAATGGTTACGAAAGGACACGAACTGGATCGCGAAATGTCACCAGAGTCGCAAAGTGGGTCGTAAATAGTAAGAAAGATCACAAAATGTGTTATAAAAGTTTGCAAGGGTCGTAAAGCCGTCCAGAGGGTCGCGAGCGTCGCAACTTCGAGGGAATAAATGCGAAGTCGATATTCTTCGAGCAGATTAAGGATCTTCCAGCGTGGACGATGGACGCGGTACCGGTTCGATTAGTATTCAGAACGGGGAAATTAATTTCCGTGAGAACCGGGCACGTGGAACGCGATCAAGGAATTTTTATTCGCACCCCGTCAACTGCGACGCGTTTCTTGTATTCCTCTTTTTCTGTGAGACGAACTTCCAAGGAGCTTATATCAAGCAGCTGAGTCGACGGACAGTTTGGTTTGAGAGAGGAGGTTCGAAAGAATATTCGTTCTCCTTTCGTTTTCTTTTTTACACTCCTATAGATTTGTTAAGCGGATACGAGATTGAGTAGAAATTACTGTTGAACGGTGACGCTGCTGATTAACCAGCTAGCTGTGATTGACGAGTATACTCGTCACGGAGAAGTGGCAGGATTTTGTGTCATGACGAGTATACTCGTCACGGAGAAGTGGCAGGATTTTGTGTCATGACGAGTATACTCGTCACGGAGAAGTGACAGGATTTTGTGTCATGACGAGTATACTCGTCACGGAGAAGTGACAGGATTTTGTGTCATGACGAGTATACTCGTCATACGTAAAAGGTGGTGACCATTGGCTATTTAAATATTAATTTTTGTGAAAAATAAAACATATTCTCAAACTTCGAGATGTTTGGAATATTTTAGAATAAAATAAACAAATAAAAAATATAAATAATTTGAAATGAACTCATGCATGCCCGTATGCACTGGCTGAAACAGTTTATCAGTTCGTATAACGAATTTATTTATGTGCGATGATAACGTTTTTTAGATTTTATCGTAAAAGGGGTAAAAACACAAGTCGGAAAACTGATGTATGATAGGGCCCTGTTTTGCTAAATATCATTCAAAAAGTCATTGCTCATTATGTACAGTAGGGATCATAAGTTTAAGACGAGAAGACAATATAAAGTACACTTGCAAATATTGTCCATTTTTATTTTCACTATGATAGAATTATTGTTCGTTGATCAGCATAGAATACTAATTTCATTTCTTGTGCTATTTCTTATGAACGAATTAATTTATTTTCGCCGATCTTTTGGTCTTAAGCTTTTGTTCGTTACTGCACACGATGCTTAAAACGTTAACAATTCATGAATCATCCTTAATGGTAATAAATGCTCGGAGAAAAATTGAGATTTGTGCTGTTCTGTTGCAACAGTAGTTTAGAACGCATTGTGCTGTCAGTAAATCATGGCGAAACTCGAACAGCGAGATGTAGCAATTGAAAACGGTGTAGAAAATTTAGATGAAGCAATTCCAGGCGGACAAAAATTAATGCAGAGATCCGTGAGAATCAACGGGCATGATTTTATTTTAATTTGAATTTTTAGCAGTCACGTTCGGGTCACACTTTCCACGGTGTCCTGCTTAATATTTGGCTACCAGTTCGCCCGTTGTTATCCAGCGAAATTGTACGATCTCGTCAAAACTGTGGTCAAGCTTGCACGTTTGAATAATGGATTTCACAAATAAATTGTGCGTAGTGACGTAATTTTAAACGAAAAGTACCGAAGTGTTGCAGATTTGCGTGAAGATCGAAGGGGGTAGTCAAAAATCATCGATAAATTTTTCTGCAATTTAATTTCGTAGACGTGTAACAAAATAAAAATTTAAAACTGTGAAACCTACGTTACACATTTTTGTTGAGCACATATTAATACTAAAACAATTTTGGTCAGACGTAAGGGAATGTTAACGTGACTCATAAAAACAAAGAAATAAAATAAGATTGATTATGAAGAGTTCTTTTTTTCTATAAAATCTAACAACATAAAAAAAGAATTAAAAAGAAACCTATTTAATAGAAATTGAAACATATTGAAGTCTCAAGCATTAGAAAAAAAAATCATAAAGTACTCGTCGCAGACATAACCTCAAATATTTTTCATTAACAAACAGCAGAAAGCAGAGGGATTCGGTTCGTTTGCAAAACACAATTCGAGCAAACCATTGAATTGTGTAAAAACCAAGTTATCGTGTTCATGGTTGAAGAAATATAGGAAAGAACTGAAAAACGGGAAAAAGCGAGGAAAAAGCGCGGGAAAAGATTGTCAAACAGCGAATTCTCGATGTGACGTAAACCTGTTCCGTGCTGAAATTAAATAAACATACGTATCGTGCGCGAGATCGACAAACAAGCTTAAAACGTTGTTCAAAGTTTCGAAACTAAAAATATTGCCGTCATAGCCGTGTGTTATCGATTAGACGCACGCAAATAGGATGGGTGAAATGGAATTTGCATTGCGCGCGGTATCAGTGATTTCCACGAACTTCTGAAGGATTATGAAACATAGCGATTATATGGAAAATGTGTAGAAGTATACATTTAGTTAAAATACAATCGTATGCAAATCTGTTCTAGTAGCGTTGGAAATTATTTCAGCTAAACGTATTGGTCCCTTAAATGGAAATAAACAGCGAAATGGAATTCTATAAATTGACTGAAAAAACCTGGAAATAAAATCAATTAACGCAACGTCGGTTTGCAATGTGTTAATAATAATACAGGAAAATTTTGCTTTAACGACTTTAGTAGATTGAAAGATGGGACTCAGGTGTGAATAAATAAAAGTGAAGTGATTATAATATTAATAGTATACAGGGTGATCGGACGAATGTAGGAGAAAATTGAAGGGGTAACTCTATGCAATATTTTAAGACGAAAATCAAGAGTAAAAAAGTTGCGTTTGACGCTTTGTTTATTAGTTATAAGCAATTAAAGAAACGGGCTATCCTACGCCTGAGAGCAGGCAAATGGGCAACACGGTAGGTAATGTCGCTAGCATCAGTGCGTAGTCAGTGACGTCACCTACCGCGTTGCTTCGTTTGCCTGCTCTCAGGCGTAAAATAGCCCGTTTCTTTAATTGCTTATAATTAATAAACGAAGAGTCAAACGCAATATTGTTACTCTTGATTTTCGTCTTAAAATGTTGCATAGAGTTACCCCTTTAATTTTTTCCTAGCTTCGTCCGAACACCCTGTATATATTTAAACAATTTAACTGTAACAACTTAAACGACTTTGTAACTTAGCGATTTCAACATTCAGAATCACACTTTTTCTATGTTCACAGTCAAAATCTTTCTTCCAGGTTAGTCAAACACTTTCTGCCACGCACTCGCATTTTCCCCGTCATGTATTCATTCAAACACTCGTTTCCTTTCTTTCTAATTATCAGAATTTCTCAGTCGCAACGTTTTCTCAAGTGTTCATCTTTCACGTTTTAGAAACACTCGGGTCCAAACATTCCACGTTCACACAACTATCACCCAATTCACTCTTCAGACTTTTCCAAACTCGTATCCACTCGATCGCATTCCTACAATAATAATAATGATCTCGAGACATTTTCTACATTTTAAACTGTTTTGTAAACGATGAAAGTAATTAGAGGGCATAGGGTTGATCATCGCTGCCGTATAAGATTGAACAGTTTAATTAAGAGAACACAAAGAACCGTTATTTCCACGGACTTTACTTCCGTTCGTGCATCGATTCGTTTATCACGACACGGTCGGTCGCGATCCTCGATTTTAATGCAGGCGCTCGGAGCAAAAGTCGTGGAACAATCGTCGTGCATGAAAAATGGCCCCGGCCTCGCGAAGAATCGCAGGAAGGAGCACCCAGGACGGTTAATGCTCTCTTTGTTCTTCAACAAAGAGCATCTCCTCGCGACTGAATTTTATGCCTGATGTTTTCCTGCCGCGTTTCGGGGCTCTTATCCGTGAACTAATGCGGCGCATAATTTCTCGGAGGCACGGTGGCTCGCAAATTTGTTCACGGTACAGTCACGTACGAAAGTGTTGGATCGCTCGCCGGTGGAAGAGGAATTAACCCGGTGCACAATGGTTCGAAACAGCGGAATACACATTATTTAGAGTGTTACCATTTATGGAGATGGGACGATCGATAACAGGTGGATATAATAGGGAATTCTACTTTTATTTATTTAGTAGAGTGAATAAAAGGGCTCGGGTGTGTTCGAAACAGCGGAATACACATTATTTAGAATATCAGCTTTTATGGAAATGGGACCATTGATGACAGGTTGGTATTATAGGGAATTCTACTTTTATTTGTTTAGTACAGAGAGATGGTAGGGCTCAAGTGTGAATAAAATAAAATGAAGTGCTTAGAATATAATAATATATATTTAAAATAGTTTAACAGTAACAACTAGAACGACTTTATGACTTAGCAACTACTACGTTCAGAATCACACTCTTTCTGCCCTTACGGTCAAAATCTTTCTGCCCTCACGGTCAAAATCTTTCTGTCCTCACGGTCAAACTGTTTCTGCCCTCACGGTCAAAATCTTTCTGTCCTCACAGTCAAACTGTTTCTGCCCTCACGGTCAAAATCTTTCTGTCCTCGCAGTCAAACTCTTTCTGCCCTCACAGTCAAATTGTTTCTGCCCGTACGGTCAAACTGTTTATGCCTTCACGGTCAAACTTTTTTTGTCACGTGCTCGCATTTTCCCCGTCATATATTCTTCCAAACCCTCATTTCCTTTCTTTCTAATTGTCAGCCTTTCTCACTCGATGCATTCGGTCACGTTCACCCAAAATTCCTCAGTCGTTCAGTTTTCACAAGTGCTCATCTTTCGCGTCTTAGAAATACTCGAGTCTAAACATTCTATATTCACACAGCTGTCGCTCAACTCTTCACATTTTTCTAAACTCTACAGTATTAACTCTTTGCATTTGAGAGGTGACTGTTATACTTGAGGGGTGTCTAAAGTAAATCTAACTAAAAATATTATAACTTGTAGCAAATATTTTTAATTAAACTGTCATCAAAATTTCTTATCGACAACAGGTATTCTTATTTTTCCCTTGGCCCTTTATAAATGCTAAGCGCAAACTGCAATGACAGTAAATTCCTCTAAAAATATTCCGCCCAGTTGCAATTATATTTCCAAGATTACGAATATATATAGGGTGTCGATCCTCCAGAAACGTCCCATCTTTTCATAAACCCCTGCTACACCTATAATCTAGCGAATACAGATAATAGATAACTAACGAAGTATGTATGTAAATAAAAATTCGCAAATACAAGGTGTTAAAAAAGTAACCACCCTCCCTAAATCCGCACCATTTTTTCATTCTACGGATAAACGAAGCTCCACAGTAAATACGCAGCCCCTCGCCAAGGGGTTGAATCGTACACATAGGGATTGTCCACGACGTTACCCCTTTCGTTTACCCCGTTTTAACACCGCAATTCTGTTCCCCCGCGCAGACAACAGGTTCCGGCACGTTCACAACGATCTCTATCTCGGCGACGATCCAATTTCCACGACCACACCGTCCGAGGATGGGGTGGCGGGCGGTCGGCTGAGGGCGCGCAAGAGGCTGGGCGAGCTGAAGAAGCGGAGGAAGTCGAAGGAGAGGAAGCAGAGGCCGAAGCAAACGGCCGGGAAGTCGCTGGCCGTGGCGACGCCGCATGCAGCTCTCAATGAAACCATAATGTCGAGGTTGGATCTGAGCTGCTTCATGAAAGCGCGCAGGAAAGGATTTGCCAAAGCACCTTTGGTTGAAAACGCTCGCTCCGCCAAGTATGCCAGGTTTGTATCCCTTCCATGGTGGCGTTCTTCTGTTTTGGGGGCGAGGAATCCGGGGTGGAAAGGTTGAAAGTGTTTATTGACCCTTCGACTACTAAGGACGCGTATATGCGTCTCTGGTGAAAGTTACTCGTGTGAATTGTGGACGCGTATATGCGTCTCTGGTGAAAAGTACTCGTGTGAACTATGGATGCGTATATACATCACTGACGAGAGTTACTCGTGTGAACTATGGACGCATATATACGTCACTGACGAGAGTTACTCGCGTGAACTATAGTCGCATATATACGTCTCTGACAAAAGCTACTCGCGTGGATTATGGACGCGTATATGCGTCTGATGAAAGCTACTCGTGTGATCTATAGACGCATATATACGTCACTGACGAGAGTTACTCGTGTGAACTATGGACGCATATATACGTCACTGACGAGAGTTAGTCGCGTGAACTAAGGACGCGTATATGCGTCTCTGGTGAAAGTTACTCGCGTGGATTATGGACGCGTATATACGTCACTGACGAGAGTTGCTCGCGTGAACTATAGACGCATATATACGTCTCTGACAAAAGTTACTCGTGTGAACTATAGACACATATATACGTCTCTGACGAAAGCTACTCACGTGGATTATGGACGCGTATATGCGTCTGATGAAAGCTACTCGTGTGAACTAAGGACGCGTATATACGTCTCTGACGAAAGCTACTCGTGTGAATCTTTATTTATATCTTCTGCAGAAAATCATACTAAATTTTGGATACTTTATTACAGTGGATTTGCAAGGTTGCTATGAAGAATCACTGATTGGTCATTTTGATTGTTTCTAGTAGTTCTAATGTTAACGTATTTAATGTATTTCAATAGTGTGCAATAAAGACGAATTTTACTTTTCCCTCATTTTTGATTCTCGCTATACATAATGATTCATACATTTTTACGAAATTTGTACTTATGTTAAGTTCACCACAGGGAATACATATAGTATTTACACTTTATTACCCATATTATATCAACTTTCTGTTCGTGTAACCTTTTACGATTGACGATTTCCTCGAGACGATATCGCTTATCAGCATCGCCATTATCATATCCCTACGGTGCGGCTTGAAATTACTTATCGGGGATCTCGGTACATCCTTCGTCCGGGAGGGATACTCAATGGGAAGCTTTCGTATCAGATCAAACGGCGCAGAGCGCGGTCTAATCAAACTCTCTGGCCCTACAAAAGTTTATCTTATAGACCCAGAAGTAAATCCTGGTAATTTGATTAACCGCGTTTCACCGGTTCTATTAAAAGTGACGAGCATTTCTCTTGAACCGTTCCCAGCCGGATTTCTTGACTAAAGCCTTGTTCAGATTAGCGGATCCATCTGAACTCGAGGAACTTGAAACAAATTTACCGAGATGAGTTTGTTATGTATCCGACTGAAAATCGATTTCATGTAAAAGTCGAGGGTTTCTCAGTTTTTCGTCGATTACAAATGTGTTTTGAATAATGACTGCTTTATAGCAGAATATTTTTCGTTCGGATTTCTAAAAGGAGCTTCATTCATTTTTAAGTAAAATTTTTAAACTGCGGTGTACATTAGGTATACAGTGAGAATCAAAAGTAGGCGTGCACTTTGAAACAAGAGAGTTTATTTTCGATGAATCTTGGACACGCGTTATGTAACTTCAAAATTAGTATAAGCGATAAAAATATATTTATACATGCATAAACTATAAAAGATGTACAAATGAACAATAGAGAACATTAACATACTTAATTCTTAAACAGTGGACGCCGGGTCTAGTTAAAAAATAGCTATCCAAATTTCACTTCTTTACACATCATCGTGAAGATTTGAATTTGCATAAAAATCTGTAGTCTTGGTAATCACAAATTGTACAGTAGTGGACAAAACTTTAAGATCAAAGAGTGAACGAAATTAAATTAACCAATTTTAAAGAAGAGTATGATAAATAAAATTTGAATTTTATGCTAATTGATAAATAGTGTTCTACCATAATAAGAATAAAAATGATTTGCATAATGAATAAAATTTGAATTCTGTGCTACTCAATAAATAGTGTTCTACAATGATAACAATAAAAATGATTTGCATAATAAATAAAATTTGCATTCTGTGCTACTCAATAAATAGTGTTCTACAATGATAACAATAAAAATGATTTGCATGATAAATAAAATTTGCATTCTGTGCTAATCAATAAATAGTGTCCTACCATAATAACAATAGAAACGAAGAGTCAACAAAATCAAATTAACTAGTTTATAAGGAATAGCATGATAAACAAAATTTGCATTCTGTGCTGATCAATAAATAGTGTTCTACAATGATAACAATAAAAATGATTTGCATGATAAATAAAATTTATATTCTATGCTAATCAATAAATAGTGTTCTACAATGATAACAATAAAAATGATTTGCATGATAAATAAAATTTACATTCTGTGCTAATCAATAAATAGTGTTCTACCATAATAACAATAGAAACGAATGTTACCATAAAACTATAATATGTTCTACATTGTCCTCTCGTCTTAAGACCGAATAGTCAACGAAATTAAATTAACTAATTTATAAGGAATAGCATGATAAACAAAATTTGCATTCTGTGCTGATCAATAAATAGAGTTCTATCATAATAATAATAACAATAAATCTACCGACAATATTTGCAGACCATAAAACTGTGTTCCACATTATCCTCTCGTCGTAAACTTTTGCCTGTTACTGTACCTCGAACGCGCTATGAGTTGCTATACCCTAAAGGACGAAGTAATAAATAGTGTTCCGCTGTAATAAAAATGAATCTACAGGCAATATTTGCGGACCATAAAACTACGTTCCAGATTGTCCTCTCGTCTTAAACTTTTCTCCGCCACTGTACACTCCCTCGCCGTATTTCCAAGCTTTGCCGTTATAATTCTTCGAATTTGGAAGCACGCGAGCAAATATGTGTATCTTTCCTCTGTGTACCTTTCAGGAGGAAGAACGTACTGCCGCCGTACAATCGATACCTCGTTGCAGTTTACGAGTGCACCGAGGGACACACGTTCGAGGACTCGATGGCTGATCGACTTTTCTGCAGCGGCGGCACTTGGTTAGGCGCGCAACCCCGTTGCGTGAAAGCGGAAGGTAAAATTCCCGGTGAAAATATCGTGCAAGTGTTGCTTCTCAAAATATTTGCCCGGGAGATTGAAGACAACGCTGCCCCGTGGAACCATTTTCAACGCGAACGAAACGAAATTAATCCTTAACACTCCTATCTTCAACCCCTTGCACTATTTCGACGAGTCTGACTCGTTGTGAAAATTTTAAGCCAAACATGGACGTCACGAGTCCGGGCTCGTTGTTCAGTTCCAGACCAAACATGAATATCACGAGCTTGACTCGTACTCGACATTTCAGGCCGAACATGAATATCACGAGTCTGGCTCGTGGTCTTAATTTCGGGCAAAATTGATATTTAATTGTTTATTTATATTGTGTCTTTCAGTTTTAGGTTTGATATTAGTGAGACAATCAGAAAACTTATTTGAGTTCAAATACTACTACCGCGGATTTGCTTTTACATATTTTTATCTCGTTATTAATTAATTATATTATTATTACTTATTCAGAATTTGTTTTAATCTTATGTGATAATTAAAGTATATGTAAAAGTTTTTGATTCAAATTCATTTGAATTTCACAAGAGTTCCATCGCGTGGATAAGACGGGTCTCAAGTTTCGGCACGCAAGTTCCACCGCTCGTCTTTCACCGCGACAATTGAGGCAGCCACGTTTGGCCTGACTTTTTCTGAGGTTCCGAATAGTGCAAGGGGTTAACCCTTTCGCTACGGGAGGATTTTTCGGCAAGCAATTCCCGCTGAACAAGCAGCCATGACAAAAGTGTGTACTTATGGAACAATTGTAATTATCCGTCGTACGTTCAATACCGTGGAATCTTACACAGAGCGTAACTATAGTCAGTCGTAGAAAGGAAAGGGTTAAAAAATTATCGCATAATGCAATAATACTCTGTCCACAAAATTTCACGGGGTGACTATAGTCACCGCTCGTAGCGAAAGGGTTAATCGAGCCTCTGAGTTGTGCACTTCGATTTTAAAGTGCATTTCGCGAACTTAGTAATTTCTTTAGTTTGCCTCTTACAATTTTCTCTCGGACGATTCTACAGTTTTGTGATGACGCTTGATCATTAGACTGCTGATTGTTTATACATTTATGGAAAATCCTAATTCTTGGAAATCCATATAATGCATACAATGCATTACAGATGTATTAAAATATTAAAAGTTGATTGCAAATGATGAGCTTCGGAAGGTGATACAAAGCTCTACCTAAATTTCATTTTTTTTTTACATACCATCGTAAAGATTTAAATTTGAATAATAATGTCATTGTTGGAAATTGAATACAGAAATACTACGAAGCAAAAATTGACCATAAACCAGCTTTCATTTAACGTACTTTCTCAAGGGCTTCTTCCAAGAAGCTGCCAGATGCTGGATGACGATGGAAAATTCTTCAATTTTTAGGCCGCTTGTTCTCCAATTTCAGGGTTTCGATGTAATCTCACGGAATTCTTCGCGTAAAATGTGAAGTAATATCGCTTTTTTCTTTGGATTTTGTTGGAAATTGAATACAGAAATACTGCGAAGCAAAAATTAACCATAAACCAGCTTTCTCTTAACTTAACCAGCTTTTTCTTCTTCCAAGAAGCTAAGCCACATCTGGCATTTTAGAAAGTTCGAAAACATCGAGAAACAGAACAATGGGGCTGAAGGATCCGGACGGGGTTGTAAGAATTTCGACCACTGCGTTCTGCTAGTCTTGTGACAAAACTCGCTAGGTGCGGTCAACAATTGCCCTTCCTCGTGCTATATAAAAGTATCAATAAATTATCATAGTATTATTTCACAAATAAGAGTTCGTTTCATTTAGCAATATTTTATTCTATTTATTTATTTAAATTAACTATCAGAATACAGATTCTATGGACTGACATGTTGACACGTAGTCCGTTT